>OX104116.1:73719058-74001720 GCA_944474755.1 Limnoperna fortunei
TAATATATGTGAAACGCTCAATAAACAGTAAAGAACATATTTTTGAAATATTACGAATAATACTGCAAAGCATACAACAGGTCAAAAATATATAAATAACATAAATAATAAAATCCATAGTTAACACAAACCCGTATTTTTCATAAAAATTTTGACTTTTGGGCGACAGTGCAGTAGCTTTATATATGACTTATTTAACAAACAACGCAGCGACGCTACTGTAGCCGAGTGGAAAGATGGAGCGCTTATAGGCACGAGATATATGCACAATGGTTCGAATCTGCAAAATAACTTTATTTTTTTTGTTTTTGTTTACATTTTTCATTGCACCAATGTATAGAGAATATAATTATTAAAATAATTATGAATAAAAAATATTTTGCCGAACATTACACTATGAAAAACTGTTGGTAAGCATATATAGGTAGTAAATGTCTACGCCATCGAAATACAACAGACATTACCCAGAAGATGTAAACAATTAAAATAAGTAATTCTTTTCATTACAATTTTGGATCAAATAAAGTTTAATTACTTATTTCATCACATTTCCTTAAAACCGTAATGTAGCCGCGTGGTATGATACAGGGCATCTGAAGACATTTACAACGGTTCGAATCTACAAAAACAATATACATTCTGTTAATTGTTTTTGTTTTGTATTTTATAAATAAAAGAAAATATAACTATTAAACATAACTCACCCGATATGTTCCATCTACTACCCTATTTATTGTGAAATAATTTAATAGTTTATTGGGAAACACTTATTCATATGCTGAATCATTTTAAAATGCTGAATCATTTTAAATACATGCATATGGCACATTAATAAATCGACGTGTTCAAAGTTTTCACAAATCGAAGTATATTGTTGAATTATAGGCAATCAAATTAAAAATTAAATCTTTCACTTGCGGCCCCCTTTTTGTTATGTAACGCAGCGACCATATCAAAAAGGGAGGAGCAAGTGAAATATTTAATTTTAATTAGACTGAATTTTAGGCAACCCACCTTCATCTTTTATTGACGAAAAAATGAGTCGCTAATGAATTACCCATGCATGCCGCGTGTTAAGATGAAGCGATGGAATAAAAGTGATAATGGGGGTTAGATACCTCGACCACGCTTTTTATTTTTCGTTTGACACAGAATTTAAATTATTAAACAAAAAGTATACATTTTTAATGTACATACGCATAAACCTGCATATTGTACATTTGAATGCTAAGTTGATTAATCGAATTACTAAAACACACGACTACACAAACACACAAAACTACATCAAATCGATATTTGTATATATCAGTATTTTTACAAAATGCATTTTCTTCTTTTCTGGCTTTATTTCTTAAAAACAAAATGATTTTTACTTTCAGGTTAAATGAAACCATGCCGCGGTCATACAGCTGTATTTTATGTCAGAAAACCCACCTTAATTTGGCCAGGAGGAGGAAACTAACAAACCAAGAATTGAGGTCTTACGTTTCGAGTATCATAAAAAGGAATGTAGATAAACAAGAAACCATTTGTACCAAATGTGCACTACAGTTCCACAAAGAAAAAAAAGATAACGCTAGATCCCCAACAGTAAGAATTGATAATGCGACAGATGATGAGGCTGACATAGAGGTAACTGTTGGTCAAAATGACTCATTTATGAAGAGCCCGAAATCAATAGAGTTACCGATTTCTTCCGCAGCAAAATCTCATCGAAGATGCATCGTATGCAAAAAGGAAAACACAAAGCGCACTCGTTTAATCGTCATCCCGGAAGAAGCAAAAACTCAAGCATTCATTGATCAAAATGTTCTGATAGCATCAAATAGTCGAAGTTGCAAAGATCATTTAATTGGCAAATACTTCAAGCAGCATGCATTAAACGAACTTAAAGCAATTTCATCTACAACTCAGTTTAACAGAAAAGACTTGACCGACCTCTTAGAGCGCACGCGCAACATGATTAAATCTGCAGGAAAACTTAATTTCGATACACATATTTCTCTTTCCGATGACGATTATGTCAACTTGACAGGTTTAACTATGGAACAGTTTGATTCAGTTTGTTCAGTAATTACGAAAATCAGGGCATCTGAAGTAAGATCACCGAGAACATGTTTGGCTATCCTATTGGTAAAATTAAGAACAGGGCTTTCTAACAGTATATTAGGAACATTGTTTTCTCTAACAAAACACCAAATACAGAGATCGATACATACTGCAAGGATTGCCATGATGGACCAGTTTGTTTCTTCATATCTTGGGTTCCGGCACATTAGTCATGCTGCGTTTGTGGCCAATCATACTACACCAATCGCAAAGCAATTATTTGGTGGCAATGAGGAAAATGTTGCTGTCCTTGTCTTAGATGGCACTTACGTTTACATACAAAAAAGTTCCCATCATAGGTTCCAAAAGATGACTTACAACATGCATAAATCAAGATGCCTCGTAAAACCAATGATGGTGGTAGGATCAGATGGCTATATTTTAAGTGTTCTAGGACCTTATTATTCGGACAGTGCAAATAACGATGCTTCTATTACCAAGCATGCAATTAAAACAAACGCTGATGAAATTAAAGACTGGTTGCAAACAAAAGATGTATTGATTGTAGACAGGGGTTTTCGGGACGTTTTGGAATTTTTACGGAATCTTGGATTTCAGTGTGAAATGCCATGCTTTTTAGAAAAAGGTCAGAAACAACACAGTACAGAGGAGGCTAACTCGTCACGGTTAGTAACCAAGGTACGCTGGGTTGTTGAAAGTGCAAATGGACGTTTAAAACAATGGAAATTTCTTGACAGAGTAGTTTCTAATCATTATGTGCCCTACATTGGTGACTTTGTTCGCATTGTATGCTCTCTTATTAACTGTTTTAGAGTTCCACTTATAAGTGATTTTGCATATGATGAACTGGGACTTGTAATGCTAGAGAAAAGCAAGGAGAAGAATCATGTCCAACAGTATGTGGATGAAAATAACCTGATAAAACGGAAGGTGATATATAAGGAGGTAAACGGTTCAAATTCAGTAGACGATTTTCCAAGAATGACCCTGCAGTCACTAAGAGATTTAACATTAGGTGTTTATCAATTAAAACAGGCATCGATGTACACCGAAGAACACTTGTCCACAGAGGGCGAGTATGCTTTGTTTGTTTGCAAAGACAGGTTAGATTTGTTACGCGTCAAACTATCGTCACGTCATTCATCATCCAAAACCTATAACGTTTGGGTCGAATATACAGATGACAACGTAACAGGCTGGTACTGTACTTGTAAACTGGGCACTAGAATAGTTGGTTGTTGTGCTCATGTGGCAAGTGTGATTTGGTATTTATCGTATAGTAGGTGGAATGAACACACTGACAAATCGTACAAATGTAAAATGATGTCGTCTCTAGTAGACTCACGAGACGCTCCGGACACGGACACGGACGCAGAAAGTGATGCTTCTTCTGTGATTAATGAGGAGGAATAGTTATGTTGACAACAGTATTAAACATTGTGTGTATCTCTGAAACCACAATTGCTGTATCAACACAAATATTATACGTTATGTTCTCGTTTGTAATATTTTCAGCTTTATCATAGAATGTCTGTTAACTTTGGACAACTTATTTGAATTTTGACTGGATAAAAGTCTAAACAAGAAAATTCTCAATTTGCTGTATAATAAGTAGTTTTGAAGCTGCGATAGCTTTTTAATTATTTTGTGTTTTTAATGAAATGTAACGTTTCTATTTACCGGAATGTCAAGCTAAATGTAAACATTTTTGCTGCTCATTGTGTACCTCTTCCATGGTTTTAAATGGCAATTAGTTAAATTTTAAATCTTAAAACCCTAAACATTGAAACATCATTAGCAAAAAGTTAATTAATTTTTCGTGTATTCTGTGCTGAATAAAAAGACTATAAAAATGTTCATAATATATATAAATAGGTTTTATGACCGAATATTTTATATTTTGTGTACACCAAAGTTTTGTTTTATATTATTTTTTTTAAATTATTTGATTAAAATAAACATTATTATAAATGTAATGCCTTAATATTCATGCTAATCTTACAGCAGTATTTTTATCATTTAAAGAGGAAAGCTGGAATCACTTGTATTTGGAACTGATGTTCTTTTTTCCAACAAGATGCTATTTATGTTACTCTTTTTGCATGAATACAATAATATACAATTAATGACTTTGATATAGGTGGCTATCAGTATTTATCAGCCAGAGAAAATGCAATATTCACCGAGCCGCTAGGCGAGGTGAATATACATTTTTGAGGGCTGATAAATCCTGATGGCGACCTTATATCAAAGGCATTAATTGTTTTATTACATGAATAAAACCACCATCTCCCTTGATCAGAAAACAGACGATGCCTTTTCTACAGTAACACCTGCTTACATTTTGTAATTGTTGTAATGCTAGTAACCCATAATATTTTTTATTTAATACTGCATTTTGATATCAATTTGCTGATTATCCTGAAATTCTAGTTTCAAATATCGAGAAGAGTATAAATGAATCAATATATCGCAGAGCCGACGTTTCTCCCATTTGTTGTTGACACGCACGATATATGGGTATCAGACGTCAATGAATTGTGGACAATACAATTAATACGATCGATTTGATTGGACGAACTAATTTATTAAGACGGCTATTCTGATTGGCTAAAACATAAAAACCAGGTCGATATCGGATTCCGCTTGACTACTATGCAGCGGAATCGTGATGCGTACACACATTTTATGTAATTTTAGAACTGTTGCGATTTATCGTGACCCGAAAGTTGTTTTAGACCAATCAAAAACACGCAAAATTCCATTCATGTAATAATTTATATTTTTATTGTTATTGTTACACAAACAGTCAATTCTAATCAATATGGTTGAACGAAAATGTGTTATTTTGTTGAACTAGTATATTGCTATGAATTATGCAGTTAATAAAAAAATATTATTTTCCTGCAAAATAATTGTCTTTTATTTAAAACAATCAATATATGTCTGTAGAAACGCTGTAATAAACTTTGGTGAAGAGTAACATGCGGACTGATAGAAGAAATGGTAATGAAACCTTGCAATTCTCAAAATTGCTGATATTTTTTCAAATAATTTTTTTTTAACCAAAAACACTTTTCTGTATTTTACCAAACCCCAAAGGTGTCTGAAACTCCTATAAGGACACATTGTGTTACAATTTGGTGAATATCGTATGAGTAGAACAGAAGTCTCCGTCAGAAAACAGTACTAAATTGACATAAAACAGTGCACGTAAGTGCCCTCAGTGCACTGCGCATGCGCATAATATCAGCGATATAAGACCGTATTTTTAATGCCCTATCTCAAGGCTCAAGTTACTCCAAAAATGGATTAATTCTAAGAGGGGGCCAAAAATGACCCTTATCCTACCTTGTCCTTTAAGTTTAAAATTCCATAATTTAACTAGATATCTCGATTGGAGAAATCCGATAATCCACTCGTACCAATGCAAGATCCTATATATTTGTTTGATGGAGCTTAAAGCCAATTTCAGCAATTTTTCAGCTATATCATGGCGTCCAGTTTTTATTGGGGGAGGAAGCCGGAGTACCCGGAGAAAACCCCCGACCTG
Organism: Limnoperna fortunei; assembly: GCA_944474755.1. Classification (NCBI taxonomy): domain Eukaryota; kingdom Metazoa; phylum Mollusca; class Bivalvia; order Mytilida; family Modiolidae; genus Limnoperna; species Limnoperna fortunei. The sequence continues at coordinate 73,724,682 of OX104116.1, forward strand.
CGGTAGGAAAACTGGCAATCCTTGTCAATTAAGATTGGAGTCGAGTTCACCCTGCCCGCAGTGAGAATCGAACCCGCAATCTCAGTGTTGACAGACCACGTGATCAATAGTAGACGAACTACCTTGACCTCTCGGCCACCGAGGCCCCCAAGATCCTATATATCTCAACCGGCTAAAAATAGGTACCTCGATATCTCATTAGTGAGAAAAACAAAGAACAGATACATACGTATACGTGTTAACTGTCTTAACTATGTCTTACTGATTGAAATATGCCTCAAGGCAGTTTAAAATGCAGGTAAAAGCTTCAAAAGTAACATTAGAATTTTAATGAATGCAGTCTATATATTTGTTTGATGCTCCAAGCGTATTTTCTCGGCTGTTTCAAGCACATGAAGAAAGACTTCCAATATTACAATTATTAGAACATTTTGTTTAAATCCCAGCCACGTTATTTTACGGCTTTTTCCTTTTATTTCCTATTAAACAAATGTCATGTTTAATTTTAGAAACGTAAAGCTTTCGCCCTTGGTCTCCACTCATTTAGGTGGCCGTAAGCGGCTCTCTAGACCCCTTGCTGAATTTTGTGTCCACTTGCGTTTAACTCGCGTTACATTAGTTTTGAAATATTAGCAAAAAGAATTGATGTAGAGTCAAAAGTCATCAATACATCTTATTATGGCGTCACAATCAGTCACGTGCTGAAAAACCAAGTTAGGTTATACGAAATAACAAACTTTGCTCATGTATTGAGCAAACTATTTCTGTTTTAATGGCCCACAGTTAACGCTAATTTGAGCAACTTTCGTGCTGTATCACGGTGTCCAGTTTTATTGAGGCGGAAGCGGGAATACGTGGGTAAATATACATTACATACATTATGCGTAGGTACAACTACCTGTATCACGTCGAGACAGTATCACTACGGGACGCGCAGCGTCGATCTGTGATGCGGAATGTAAGCAACTGTCGAGACGTGATACAGGTAGTTGTACCTACACTTAAATCTATGTAATAAGTCTGTAAAACTGACAGTAAAACAACAACATGATAAAATTATAATAGAAAAACTGTAAAAAAAATAGATGAAAATTCTAAACTTTTTATATATAGTAAAATTTAAAATGAAATAAAGATGGAGGATTATTTAACAAATTTTAAAAATTTTAATAGTCGCAAAGTACTTACTAAATTTCGAATTAGTGACCACAATCTACAAATAGGAGTAGGTCGTTATAAAAAAAGTTCCAAGAGAACAAAGAGTTTGTAAAATTTGTAAATCACTAGATGATGAAAATCACTTCTTCTTTGCCTTTAAAACAAGTATATAGTAAGATACGAAATATTTTTTTTTACATAAAAAAGATAGGTATTATCCCAATTTTGACCAGCTTAGTTCAATAGAGACTTAAAATTGTTCTTGACCAGATATCTTGCCCAGCGTTGTCGACTACATAAAGCAACCTAGTGAATTGCGAAAAAAGGTCCACAGGTCACTAGTATCTGTTATAACTATATTTAATTCATTTACATATTCAATCATTTTGTTCTGTTTGTTAGTTCTTCTGTATTTGCTGAACCCGTCAGGGTTTATGTTTTGCAAATAAATTTTGATTTGATAAATTTTTGATTGATTTGATCTAAAATTAAGAAGTATACAAATAGCAAAACAAAACTGAATGTTTACAATTTAAAAATTTAATATTCAACGAAGCATTTGTTTGTAAAATATAGCCCTAACGTCACACACATTATGACGTCATATTTCATTCATAGAATGAAAGATTGGTTATACCATTCATTGTGACGTCAAGAAGTAGTTCCGACAAAAGTACATCTTGTATCACATATGGTTTTTTATCACACAGGTTGTATTAATCGATATTTTCTCCGATGTTGACTGAATACATTTTAGATAAAACCCGTTCTTTGCGCAGTCAGACAATGTTTTGTAATTTCAGGTTTAAGTCGAGTACACCTATTCCGTGTAAGGCTGGCAATGTTAGTTTTGACACACGTACCCGTGATCAATAGTAAATTATAAACAACATAAATAACTGTCCCACCGATACCCGGTCCCCACCTACGATGAACTGAAATTGTATGTAAAAAAAAACTAACAGTGATAGGTCAATATGGTCAATATATAGATGTCCGAACAGACCTTTAATGTAACAACCCCCACCTCTCCCCCAAATAAAAAAAAACCAAACAAACAAAAACTTTCAAAATACTAGTAAATACAATTTACAACAGACACCCGTTCTCACAATGGGACTGTTCCATTGTATGTTTTAAATATGCCAATCAAATGATCAAAGGCAGGAAATGTAAGTTTTTCTTTTCTTTGATGTATATAGTTGAATTGGTTGAGAAAACTCCGGCATTTCAGTTTGAAACGAACAGGGAATAGGTGCTTAACCAAGATTCAAGATGGAATATAGTCCTTTTAAAGACTATTTGAATTTGTGCATGTTCCTTCAAAAAGATAAAAACGATGAAAATAACTCTGAGAAAAAGAAAATCTGGGATAAAGTCGAAGAATTTCAGAAACTTAGTGAAGTCGCTCATGAACGTTCAAACACGTACACGGAAGACACAGATGACGAAGATATGATCGAAAAATCTAGATTTATTGAATCTCTACTGAGTGAGCCTTCGTCTCCAGATTCCATTTTTGATACGGAAGTTTTTGATTTCCAGTTTATTCAAAAAGAGAATGAAAATGACTTTACAGCTGTACAGACTTTTGACCAAACGCGGATTCATCGGAAAGACTCGTTGTCGTCAAGCCAGCATTCTTCAGCAGATGACAGCTTTGAAGAGGACACGAATGGCGAGGCTTACGGTAGCGACTATATTTTATCTGCATTTCTGGGACAGTTTAACTTTAATACTGAAAATATTGTACAAAATGCTCTTCAGTATCAGATTATTTCGGCTAAGCCAGTAGATGAGAAATTCTGCATTCTCTGCAAACGAAATGGTGAGACTAGAGAATATTATACCACTCATGTTCTCAAAGATAATCGCGGCAAAGTTATTTGTCCGGTGTTGAGGAAATACGTATGTCCGAAATGCAATGCGACCGGAGACAACGCGCATACGCTGCGGCACTGTCCTTTATCCGACACACAAGGGTCAACTACAGAAACGTGTTATACCTTGAGAAGTAGTTGTGGTAAAAGAAGAAAGAAAATCGTGTAGACATGTTTGAAGGAATCCGCTTTAAGCTGTCGGTTTTCTTCAGCTAAATGACTAATTTATTTTCCAACAAATGTGCACACGCTGCGGCACTGTCAGAGGGTAAACTATAGCAACGTGCTGCACCCTGGTACGAGAAGAAAAAAAAATCGTGTAAATATGTAGGATTTTCTTGAGCAAAATGACAAGGAATTGTAATAAAATGTGTATATCAAGGTAGCAGTTAGTATATTTTGGTCAAACAAATTTGTTTATTGAATTTTTAGTTTCAGTGTGAATATTTTACAGTCTGAACATTTATTTTTTAAATGCATTTTCTCCTCCCGAGTATATTAGTTGTTTGTTTTTTTGACATTTTAAAAGGCACATTTTAAATTTTTATGATGTTATACTTGTGTTATATATAAATATATATGTCAATTTATTTTATATAAGAGATATTTTATTTTTTAAAGAAATGATAAAACTTATTTTCTTGGTTTTTTACTTTTTAATTTTTATATGTAATAGTAATAGAAAACATTCAAAAGCCTATTGTAAACAAACAAGTCTCATTATGGCTGAAGAGATAAAATGAATTTCTATTTTGAATATTTCTTCAACAAAACATTTGGTTAAACTGTTTGCAAATTTTAAGGCAATATATATATTGAATTCTTAATTTTGTTATGGCTGAAAAAAGATCCTTGCTGAAAAAATGAATTTTGTTTAAATATTTTTTACAAAAATATTTTTGGTAAATCTTTTTCCAAGTTTTAAGAATAAGGCATATTTGTTTAAGAAAAGTATTCAGTAAACAGAAAAGTAGACAGTAAAATGCATCCATGTGCATTTATTTTGTAGCCTTTTTTAAGGGATTGGAATGTTTGATATTTAGTATTACCCATATTTTAGATTTTTGGTTATTGTACAATGAATAAGATCATGGACAACATGAATAGATAGGATAGTTGTAAAATACAGATGGGTAATAACAAATTGCAAGAATGTAAATATTTAGTTCATGCTATTTAGTTACTTTGATGAATAAATCCTATGTTTAAATCATGATTATTAGAAATTTTCGACTTGTTTTTTCTGATTGTAGAAATGAATGTAAAGTCTTTAGATGTTAAATTTTAAAGCATTTTTACAATTAAAACATTTATTCCTGAATAAGTTGTTTTCCTGAAATACCTTTACTGTCTTAAATCTAACATTGAAGATAATAAAGCCAAGTTTAAGGGACCTCCTGTGGGACAGTTATGATGGTGTATTTACCTTAAGTAATTATATTCAACATTTCTGTATGTAGTCCCCTGTATATAGTTTCCTTTTGACAGACAGAAGGTGTAACAAATATCCATGATTAACTATGTTCAAGTCATATTCAGCTTGTTATGTATATCAAGCCGAAAATGCTTTAAACTAAAAGACACCACCAATTCATTTAGGTCGACCTCTTAGCTAGACCTACTTCTAGAAAAGACGGGGAAACCTGTACACACACTATACTCGAAGACAGACATGATGTTTTCAACTTTCCAATATTGTGTCCATCGATAGCAGTTCAGTGTATGCGTGTACATTTCACAAATTTTACGTTATGCTAGATCCTGTGGTTTTATTCTGATTTTGCTTTTAACTATTAGGTTAGGGTCAGGACAATATTTATTTGGGGGTGCGGTGTTGGGACCGGTGCATTTCAAATTATTATGTTCTAACTCCTAAAAGTATGAAAAAAGTTGTTGTCCTACATCAGATGTGTTATTAAAATGTGAAAAGCGAGGGTACGAATATTCGTTCTAAAGTGTCCTATCGGTGCTGAAAAGAACAACGTGATGTCCCATGTATATGCAGGCATAAAAAGAATGTGTGCTATTGAATTTATTTGGGGTCTCGGCAGTTAATATTACCCTAATTATCTGTAAACTTGTTTTGGTCTTTTAAAGCCCAGGCGCTTGGTTCAAGTTTCTACGTATCCATATTCCAACTAAAAAATAAAATTTATTTTTGATATTATAAAAAATTTAAAAAGTGAAAAATACAAATCAAGCCGAAAAATTGCTGAACTTGGCGTAAATCAAACAATCGCATCAAACGAACTGTAAAATTAGATGATGGATATATGTACAGATATTAACTTCTGGGTGTTCACGAGTTGACCACAGAAGCAAGTCGAAAAAAGCATTGCATTTAGAGGGTCTACCATTTAAAGCAGGGGCGGATACAGGATTTTCGAAATTGGGGCGTAAAAGGGGGATATCGGAAAAGGAGGGCCAAGAAGTGGTCCTCTCGCGCCTCGCAAAGGGGCGTTTACGGCAAGGGTATACCGTAAATGCATTAATTTAAGGCGAGGACGAGCAGGGAATACATTTTTGACTTTGGCGCTGGTTGTTACCCTCCCTGTTCTCTTTTTTTCATTTCCTTTATTTTTGAAAGGGGGGCTTACGCCCCCCTGGATCTGCCAATGTAAAGAAGCTTCAAAAATGTCTGTCACCGGTCAGTACATCCTCCCTAGTCAGGGGTTCCGAGTCCTCATTCGCTACATGATGTTCCCTTTTACGTAGTCCAAGAATCCTCTGCCGTCCAACGCGTGGTCCCACGCAAAAAAGCATTGGACGGCAGAGGATTCTCGAACTAGAGTCACCGTAGCTTGACATGAATTTCCCGTACTATACATTTATTTATTGCCATGATTCGTTTCTAAGTGTATTCTTTCCTTACATAATTCTATTCATGCTGCAATTTATTTATATTAAGTGCTTTGATTGGATAAAAACGCTTAAATGGCGTCTTCTCAGATAATTTATATATTTCCTCTGAGCGGACTACTTTCAGTATCCAAGGTAAACAAGATGGCGTCCTAGCGAATCGTCAGGGAAAGGGGACAATTTTTTCTCTGCCCCAATGATTTCCAATGAAATCGATTGAGATTTCAAATAAATATATAATATAAATACAATTTAGTGTTTCATTTTGGTTTTTTTTCATATCAATTAAAGAACCGCGATTCCTTTGGTACTATGTTTTGCATATCCCTACGTTTTCAGGTCTAGGTACGTTTTGAGGTCTAGATAGATTATTTCACAGAATTATTAGGATTAAACACTGAGTTTTAGGAAATTATAAATGTGTAAACTCCGGCGACTCCCTCACAAACTTGACATAAAGTCTTTCGGACTTTATTTAGTTTGTGAGTGAGTCGCCGGAGTTTACACATTGATAATTTCCTAAAACCCAGTGTTGAATCCTATAATATATTGCCTGAACTAGACACGTACACTCTAGACCAAATTTTAACAATTTTCGTTTTCATTTTCTAAAAAGGAAATAGAAAATGAAAACGAAATTGTTAATAATAGCACCTTAGAGACAGAAGAGTTCGGTATAGAGTATATCTACATCTTACGTATATGTGAATGAAAATAAAGTTATTATTATTTACCACATATGTTTTCACTTGATTACTATTTGTATAATGTCATTTTCCAATTTGAAAATATTAATATTTGTATGTTCAAATTCATCTAATACAATTGTAATTGGGACTTGTGAAGAAAAAATGAAACTCGTCTTCAATGTCATTTGTATTACAGTACTCACTAGCTACAATAATGTAGCTAAGTTTTCGCATATTCTATTTTTTCTTTTATTCCATTCCATCTTCCTTTTTCAATTTCTAACAACTGATCACCTGTTCGCATTTTGCATATATCGTTCTGTTTTCGATTTCAATTTTGTATTCAGTTTTAACTTTACTGTATAGGAATATTTTACTTTTATCCGCAGCCGGGTAATACGTCAGAAAACCCAGTGGAATTGTTAAAGAATTTCTTATATAGAATGGAATGATCAAACATAATTTAAATATTTAAAAAAAAATCTGCAAAATATGTATTCTTGTATAGTAGAGAATAACTTTTTTGCGTTTCACACAAAAAAATAGAACTATAAAAGTCGGCTGAATTTTTTTTTAATTTTTAATTTTAATTTATTACCGACTTAATATAATTCTATCCGCTAGTAACAGATATTGGTGAAGTACTTTTAGTTGAAAAATAAACTGTATTTCATGTAGAAATAATTATGGTCAAAGGCTGGCAAATTTATATTTATTTATAGGAACGTGAACAATTCAGGATCATTCAGCCTTGGGTTGATGTTACCATGGTCAAATATTTATTTATAGGAACGTGAACAATTCGGCCTTGAGTTGATGTTAACAGGCACATATGGGATCACAATAAACAATAATGTATTTCTCGTGGATACGTTGACTTAACCTTGTACAAAATATAGTATAACCATATAAACAGGTAATATTTAATAACAATAAAGAAATAACTTAGTAGTTGTTAAATACTGTTCGAGTTAACCCACGTTAGTTAACCCGACAAAATCTAGCCCATCCATCCTAGCAGCTAAATTTAGTATATGTGTTCTAGAAATTGACCTTCAGTACTGGTTCCCATTTTTAAAATGTGAATGGTAACCTTATCGGTTTCAAAGTCCATGTCGGATTTCCCCTACTGAGAACACAAAGTAAGAAATAGAAATGGGGATTCGACATTATATACAGTACCCAGTTATTTTTGTAATTGGCACGTTTTTCGCTGCAATGGCAGCTGTTAGATTATTATGGAGGCTTATCCGCCATCCCATTAAAGCGTTTACAACCGTTTGGCCGAAGACCCGTGATGTCATGCCTGCTTGTTTAAATGACCCCACGCTCGGATCACATGGCTTCATACATTTAGAGGTAAGTACCAGAATATTACAAAAAGTCGTAAAAAGGATAGCATTATTAGTATCGGACACTGTTTTCGCTCGTACCCGAGTTGACAGACAGGTGCTGGTAAGGTTCAATTCACTGCAGGGGGCCTCGGTGGCCGAGTGGTTAAGCCTCAAGGTAGTTCTATTGGTCACGTGGCCTGTCAAAACGGAGGTTGCGGGTTCTAATCTCACTGCGGGCAGTGTGTATTCGACTCCAATCTTAATTGACAAGGATTGCCAGTTTTCCTACCGAAGGTCAGGGTACTCCGGCCGGCTTCCTCACCCAATAAAAACTGGACTCCCTGATATAACCTGAAAATTGCTGAAAGTGGCATTAAACATCATTCAAACAAAAAACAATTAATTCAGTCCGAGAATTCTCTGCCGCCCAACGCTTTTTTTATACATTGATACGAGTGTATCCTATAATAAAGCGTTGGGCAGAGGATTTGTGACAGAATATAAGTTCCATCATAATACTTGTTCTAGAGATCTTTTATTATATAACAAAAGTTCCAGTTGGAACATTCATTATGTAATATTTTATAAGGAAAATTCCACCCGAAAGAAATGGAACTATTATTATATAAGTAATGTTCCGTGGAACTTTTATTATATTGTAAAATGTTCCAGGCGGAACAATTATTATCCGGAATAAATATATGTTCACAGATTCTCGGGCCAGATTCAATACAGCTACCAACCCTTTTTCCCTTTACATTTTTATATTCTTATGATATTAAAATGAGGCCTATATATATAGATCAATTCTGGCAAGTAGTCATTAATTAAAAAGCGATATGTAGAAAAACTTATTTCAATTTTGTTTCCAGGTTCTGAAATGTAGCTAATTTTCGTCTTACGCGGTCGTATCGAGCGCTCCTTAGGCGGATCCCATGTTTGATATGCCTAAATGAATATTAGAAATTGTATATGTATCACCATGTATATCTTAAAAAATACTGCTCATGAACATTATTAAGTTAATCATGTAGGCTAATCAGTCAATCTCGGTCGTTGGAAACTAGCCTTTTCTTAAAGTCGAAAATGGTGTACATCTAAACTGTATTAGTGGAGTTTGTGTTAGTTCGATAATGTCTCTAGTTCTCAGTGCCACAGTACCATGTATCTTTTTTACTGCATGACGTCAGACTATATTATGTGGCCAGTGGAGATGAAGGCAAACCTCTCATGTTGTTAATATATCTTTTTTACTGCAGGACGTCAGACTACATTATGTGGCCAGTGGAGATGAAGGCAAACCTCTCATGTTGTTAATATATCTTTTTTTACTGCAGGACGTCAGACTACATTATGTGGCCAGTGGAGATGAAGGCAAACCTCTCATGTTGTTTCTCCATGGATTCCCAGAATTCTGGTATTCATGGCGTCATCAGATCAGAGAGTTTAAGAAAGATTACAGGTATAATTGATACTTAGTACCAACTACATCATAGGCTATTCAACAAAACAGAAATTGTTTTTGAATTGATACTGATTAATTACTTCATAAACAATTCCAATTAAAAAAACTGGATTATTATTTCACAAATTTCTGAAATCTATGCTAAAACCTCCGACATCAATATTGATGATTTAATTGAAAAAATAGCCATGTTATTTTTTTTAAATTCGGAATTCTCACTTGTGTTGTTGGTTGGTTTCTATTTTGTGTCTGTGTAATTGCCCCTTGACTTTCGCTCTTGTTGGTTGGTCGTTTCTTTGTTATTTATTTCTGGAATAAAACATCCTTGTCTTTTAGAGTTGTTGCTGTAGATTTGAGAGGATATGCAGACTCGGATAAACCAAGCGGTGTTGCGGCATATAAAACAACAAATATGGTAGCAGATATCAAACAGCTTATTCCAGCACTAGGTAATTTATCATTTGGGTTTATAAGTGACGAAAACAATGTCGTGAATTCTTTTAAAAATAAACTCATTGTCTAAATTTCGAAAATGACTCAAATTCTATGGTTTTCCTATTCATAAATTGTGAGTGGTCTTTGTCGGATTTGGTATAAAGTTTTGGAATTTTAATAATTTGGATTTTAATTAGTTCAAGGGGTTTAGGCGCCAATGATGAGTCTTGAAAAGACAGATAACGGGAATCACTTCTTAGCACAAACTACGTCTAGACCATGATGCTGTTGGACGTAAACACATACCTTTTAGTTGCCGTTCCAGTATAATATTTGAAGATTTACATTCAGTATTGATTTATGAACATAAGTCGCCAACTAATACCCACAAATCCTACAATACAATGCTATGGTGGCTGCGTGGGGCTATTTGCAATTTTCTCTTTGACAAAACATGAAAAACGCTAACAGTCGAAAGCGGAACGATTTTTATTTTTGCGTTTTCGAATTGTCACCTTTTTGCCTTTTTAGACGTTTCTAGTTTTCGGCATTTTGCTTTTATGATCTTTTGTGGGTTATCGTGATTTCAATTTGTTTATGATCAGTAAACATTATAAATTATAAATGATGATTTTATGCAGTCCACTATAATCTGCGCGTTGTTTAACATTATATATTACCTGTTTTTTCACATTTGCAGGTTACAGAACTTGCGTCTTAGTATCGCATGACTGGGGAGGTGTTTTGGCATACCAATTTGCTGCTAAGCACCAGGATATGATAGACAAATTAATCATAATGAATGCACCTCACTCTGGACACATGAACGATTACGTAATGAAAAATAAATCACAGGCTAAAAAATCGTGGTATGTAAAGCTGACTAGTTAGAAAATACCATCCTCCATAGTAGCGTTAAATTGATTGATTGAATATTGGCTTTACGTCCAGCGGGCAGTGGTAGCGTTAGTTAGTGTCTTATATCTGTACAGGAGGTGTGTTCACGTTTCTCCCAACATTTGATAATTAATTAAAACAACACCCAATTAAATGTGGGGTTCAGGGGCATCTGAAATAGGTTATACGTTTTGTGTTTTAACTCAACATTTTGCATTTCGTTTAACATAAAAGGAAAAATCATCTACAAAAACATGAATGTTTTGCCTATAATTACGAATTTATTAAAAATGTCTATATAACATTCAAATCATAATTAAAAATAACCACGGAAGTATTCAACTTGACGGCGATTATTACAAGCAAACGAAGGCGGCGCACATTTTTTCTCTACTTTCTACAACACGTTACCTCACAACTGCATAAATGTTTTTGTTAATGTGTTGAAATGTATTCTGCAAGTGCTAGCCATACTATAGTATTGCTATGCATAAAATATTATAAAATTTAAAAAAATCACAATAATTATAATAATGAAAAAAATAACAAACACATAACAATAAAAAACAACAAAAGTTCAACTGCCCATCATTTTATCCAAAATCTGTATTCAATATTATATGATGGATAATCCCTAACCTCTCCCTTTGAACGCCTCTTAATCCCCTGTCTTAATTGATTGTTGTTTTAGTCGAAGTGACAATATTGGAGAAACGTGAATAAACCGTACAGGACGTCCATAATCGCGTTAGATTGATTGATTGATTGTTGGCTTTACGTCCAGCGGGCAGCGGAAGAGTTAGCAAGTGTCTAATATCTGTACAGGATGATCATTGTACATAGCTTTAGATTGATTGATTGATTGATTGTTGGCTTAACGTCCAGCGGGCAGTGATAGCGTTAGTAAGGGTCTTATATCTGTCCAGGTCGATAGTAGCGTTATATTGATTAATTGATTGAATGTTGGCTTTATTGACTTTACGTCCAGCGGGCAGTGTTAGCGTTAGTAAGTAACGTAGTAAGTGTCTTATATCTGTACAGAACGTCTATAGGCGCGATAGATTGATTGATTGAATAAATCTTGGCTTTACGTCCAGCGGTGCGATCGCACCCAACGCACGCTCCCGTTCGAAAGGCCATAGTTTGTTACATAGGTACAAATTCCAATGGTAACCGTGTTTATTTGAAAGTGTCTTGTATCTATACATAGCAGTGTTGATTAGTACGTGTTTTTATCTGTACAGATGCCAATTGTAGCAAGTACCTTTTATCTCTAGAGCAGGCCTTAGTAAGACACTTTGTGATTACCGGTACTTGCTATAGATTTTTGTAATATTGTGTTATTCAATATGCAATTTCATTTTGCACCTGTTTTAAATCATGCTTACTGTTATGTTTTCTGATGAAGAAAGTGGAATATATATTGTGAGCTTTGCTCATATCATTCTCTGCTTAAACCTCTGACTTGGAGACCTCCTGGTGGAAGTCTGCTGCCCAAAAGAAAAAAAGGACGAGCAAGTAATATTTTATTTTTAAGCCCTAGATGGTATATTACTTGTGTTTATTTTACAGGTACATTGCATTTTTTCAAGTACCACTGGTACCGGAAATAGTTTTCTCTTCATTTGATTACGAGGCTGTGAAGCAAATTTTCACTGGAAAACAAAGTGGTCTCCGTGTTGGTAAACTTGCGGAAACGGACGTTGAAGCATATAAATATGCCTTGTCTAGACCAGGTAACCTACAATGATCTACAATTTTATATTACAAAATTTTCAAATAATAAATAAACGGTAGATTCGAATATGACCTTCTATATTGGTTTACTTAGTTTTACTAAAACCATTTTAATCTGATGGATATAGAAAATATTGCACAAATAAATATTAATTTTTGTTTGGTTTAATTTTGAAGATTATTACATAATTTTCCTTTTGATTTATAAGACAATACCTAATTCAAGTACTGTCATGCGCTCAATCTTGACAAGTTATATAAAGTGCAGTAAGAGTGTTCCCAAGGAAATTAGGTGACTGCAACTAGTCACGGATGTTCACCGGTAATAGCAGTGGGATTCTAGCTGTGCAAGGGTCAAGCCACTTACTCTTTTAAATCAGTTGTCTTCCGTATCAAGTTAAGATTTATTGTATTGCATAATCCGAAAATATAAAGTAGTGACTTCTTTATATAATAATAAGAATTAATCATTTTAGGAGGATTATCTGGACCTATCAACTACTACCGAGCTGCCCTAAGATACAAACTTGACAAGTCAATTTTCAAGACCATAGAAAAACCAACCCTTGTCATTTGGGGAAGTCAGGACACAGCTTTAAACAAAGACCTGGCAGCTGTACCGTCCAAGTTTGTCTCGAATCTGACTATCAAATACATAGATGATGCAAGTCACTGGGTCCAAATGGACAGACCAGATGAAGTCAATAAAATCATGAGGGAATGGCTAATAGCCTAACTTTGGCGAAACTATATAGTGACATATGTAACATTTTACTATTTATAGTTGTAAGTTGAAGTCATAACCTGCTAGACTGCTTTAAATAATTTAGTTACTTTATGGTAATCAACTGTTTATTGTTAGATTTGGCCTGGTTGAACTAAGTTGGGTGAAGTCGGACTGGTGGCGGGTAATCTCCTAGTTTTCAATTAATATCACTGAACTTAAAATTTACATAACGAACGCACACGTACTGAAGTTTCCCAACTGTTATTATGGAATTGGAGGAGTGTTGCCATTTTCTAGAACTAAAACATTTTTCAGAAAATTTTACAGAAAGTTCATATCAGTGTATCATCTCCTCCCACACATCAACCCATTTCCCACAATTATAGGATTATTGTAACTGCAGTGGCGTCGCAAGGCGAAAACTCGGACGCCATGGTTTCCAGTCCTTTTTTTTGCAAAAGTTATAGATTAATATGTAATGACTTCCATCCTTCATCTTTAGTATAAAGGTTTAGCAATTCATCCCGTTTACCGATTGTGTATTGTTACAGTTATATAGGGGCTGCGGGATGTACTCCGTGGGGGAGCAATTTAATTATAATTAAATCGTTCACTTGTTCTCCCGTTTTGTTATTGGTCGCTGCGTTGTGAAACTTGATGGTTAATGGCGATTTGCACATTCTTATTGTACTCTTTGTCCGAATAAACACGACGTAAGACTTCGACGTCCGGAGTATAGCGGAAATATTGCTTGCTAGGGCGTTAAACAACAGTCATTCACACATGAGACTTCGTTTGCTGAATGTGGTTTATAATATGTATAAAACTAATATAGACCTGTATTGCAAGCCAAAGTGGACAAAAAGCGGTATTAATAATTTATTTATTCATATCAATAATTCATTTATTCATATCAATAATTCAAATTATAAATATTAATAATTCTCAATGGAATTATTCATATTTATAATTTCATTATTGATATCAATAATTCCATCATAAATATCAATAATTTATTTAATTGATATTTATAATTCAAATCCTAGTCGCCAAATCATTTGGGTAAAAAATAATGAATTCTCCCTTGTGTACTGTACACTTCAGAAATAATTCACGGAGGCTGTGGTTTATCATTGTTTTACCACGGGGTGACCATTTATGTCGTATTATTTTATCCCGAGCGATAGCGAGGGATAAAATAACGACATAAATGATCATCCCGTGGTAAAACAATGATAAATCACAGCCTCCGTGAATTATTTCTATTCTAATAAGACAATTAGAGTACATTTATAATATTTTCGTACCTATAGAAAACATCATTTCCGCCATAAACTGGCTGTTCCGTCAATGTAACACAAAATATATTGCAACGGAAAATTATAGCGCGTGTCGCTATTTATAAGATTTATACGTCATATGCAATAGCTTCCGGTGGGAGTTACGGTTTTGTAATTGGAACAGCCATTTAAAACACGCCCTTCTCAGCGCGTGTTGCTCATACATAAATCATTTTTTTACCACAGTTGTGGTCTCAAAGCCTTTAAAGCACGTCATATTAGAATAAAGTACAAAAGATGGCAGATTGCATGTTGTTTTGACAACACTGAGCACTTGCTCTGTACTCATTTAGACACTTTATTGATCTTAATAATCCGCCGATTTATTGATATCAATAAATACATAATAGATATCAATAAATGAATTATTAATATCAATAAATGATTTATTGATATCAATAAATGAATTATGGATATAAATAAATACATTATTAATATTAATAAATCTACGAAATATTGATATTAATAAATGCATTATTGATATCAACAAATAAATTATTAATATCAATAAATGAATTATTGGTATCAATAAATGTATTATTGATTTCAATAAATGAATTATTGATATTAATAAATAAATTATTAATATCAATAAATACGGCTTTTTGTCCACTTTGGCTTGCCATATACCTGAAAATTGAATTATATTAGCTAATTTGGACACGTGATATTGATAAAGCTGAGTATGCGTCTTACATTTCAAAGGCGTAGCATCGCATTTGATACTGGTACGGCAGAATGCTAATCAGGATCGCGCATCGATCCTGTCCACCTCGCAAATGTGGCTTAACGGCAGAGGGTTGGGGGTCGCTTAAGGCCCCCGGAAGCTCTGGGGTACATGGTGCAAAATCCTGTATTCTGGCGATTTCCTAGCACTTAATCTCAGGTCTTAAAAGATGGGTTTCGTGAGCAAATTTTATTTTTTTATTTCTGAAAAATATTGGTACGGCATGCCGTACCTGCAAAAGTTATTGGTACGGCGAAAGCCGTACCTGCCGAACAGGCTGCTACGCCTATGCATTTTGGTAATTAAAAATGCATTATATATAGAGAGAATTAGTTATGTGTATAGCAGATATGTTCTTTCTTTTTTGGTAGCGTGCTCGTCTGCAAGTGCTTTGACGGTATTGAATATCGTGCGGCTTCGGTAATAAATTGTAAAATTATCAGATTACTGCCCTCTGCGATAAACGTCACAGAAGTTGGATAGACCGAGTGAGTTTTGTCTTACTGCGTAGTGCAACGCTATAAATATCTACCATTCTGTTTGTTCAACAGGTATATTTGATGCTCATTCAAATTCGCAAATTGAGTGACGAGTGAATACACACTTTAAACTCATTTATTGGCATTTTATTCCATAAAAAAATTATCCTGACCCCAGGTGGTATATAGAATACTTATTTAAATGGAAACTGTCCGTGTTGATTTATTCTGACGTCATGTTAAAGCGTTGACACGACTTTACATCGAGCTTTACAATGGCGCCAGGGGCCTCGGTGGCTGAGTGGCCAAGGTAGTTCGTCTACTATTGATCGCGTGGTCTGTCAACACTGAGATTGCGGGTTCGATTCTCACTGCAGGCTGGTGTCCTCGACTCAAATCTTAATTGACAAGGATTGCCAGTTTTCCTACCGCAGGTCGGGGGTTTTCTCCGGGTACTCCGGCTTCCTCCCCCAATAAAAACAGGACGCCATGATATAGCTGACAAATTGCTGAAAGTGGCTTTAAACACCATCAAACAAACAAACAAACAATGGCGACAGAAAAAGATTGCATTAATGCTAATGTTGACAAGTGATGTCCAAAATTCATAATAATATTGAAAGTATGGAAAGAATTAAACTGCTATAAAATCGAAGAAAAGTGGGAAGGAAATTTTTCTAATGTGTCACTGTAGACGCCGTGCTGATTATCTCTCTATTGTTCAGGTTTGCTATTTACAAAGTCTTCCAATGAACAAAACTTTTGAATTCGAATTAGTTTTCATTACACGGTTCATATTGCAGTTCAGTTCGAATTGAATGCGAATTGGATAATGAGCATTCTGGAAAACGGGCCTTGAAAGCGAATTAAATGATGCCCATTGTTATGATTCTCACTTAAATTCGCTTTCGTGTGAACGCAATTTTTTGAATGCGCATGCGCATTGCATTCACATTAAATGAGCATTATATGTACGTGTGAACGGAGCATTAAAAACAGACAAACGATACTACGATACTGCAGATGTTCAAATAATAATAGAAGTTTGTTGTTAAGCAAATTGGTATAATTTCATGAGACCGAGAATAATTTCCTCTTTGAAAGCAACTCGTATATCTGGTACTCTTATATCTAAGTTACTAGGCTAAAAGTATTTGGAGAGGATATTAATCTTGTTTTCCTGTTGTACGATTGTAAATGATTCATTTATGAGTAAGCTTATTGTAGCCACTATAAAAAGCTCTCTATGACAACTAGTTGCAGTCACTTGTTCCATCTCCTTTATTCAATGACTTGTGTCCCACTAACGAAAGTTGGGGGACAAATAGATTTTCTGTCCGTTCGTTCTTTCGTTCGTCGCACCGTTAGTTTGTCCCACCCCAACTTTACCTTTGCGTTAAAGCTTTTTTATGAAGATGACTTCACATTTTCACGAAACTTGATACAAGGCTACAACATGATTTGACTCTTTACTGGCAAAATTCTGTAGTGCTGTGCCAAATATTGCCAAATATTTCACGCTTCAGTAAACTTAAAAAGGGGACTCGCCTCATGTGAACAGTGTATTGAAGCTTTTTTTATGAAGATGACTTCACCTCTTTATGGAACTTCATACACAGGGTGAAATCTCTTCACTGGCAAAATATTTGGTCTCTACCAAATATTTTTAATGCTGGAGTGACTTCGAAAAAGAAGTGGTAAGTGGCAAACAGGACATCAGTGTCCTCGAGACACATTTTTTGTGTTTGTTTACTTTTTCTGGTCTTGAATATAGCTTAAATATCGCAGGCTAGACATTTTCAGCAACCAGTTATCCACTTTCTTCTTTCTATTTATTTAAAATATCGATTACCAAATACACCGTTTGGTTCTATTATATCATTTTTTTCTTTTGGTTATTTTCAAGCAATTGAAAAAAATGAATGATAAAAATATATTTCGTTTTTTTGCAACGGTTTGATGTCAAGTTTCTGTTTTAAGTTGGTTTACTGTATCATCATCTGTTTAAATATGTAGGTTTATCGTGCGAACACAATTCTCAAAATGTATTATGTTAATATTTTTATTTTTTATCGAAATGAGTCTTGAAACGATGATCGGTAAACAGGGAAATAGTAAACCGGCGCCTCGTAGCGTTTTACAAAAAATTGTAACTGTCGTGAAAAGCAAAATATATTATTCTGACACCTAACATTATGTCCGGATGTGAGAGGTTCTTGTTACAATTGTTCGGTTCAGTATACGCACTTTATTCAATTTTAAAGTTATTATGGACTTTTATGAGACGTCCTATCCAATGCTTGCAGACTTTGAAAAAGTCATCACGCGATGTTCCGAGCTGCTTAGTAGACGAACGTTACGGAGTTCACGAATTCATTACAATAAAGGCAAGTATTCATTTATTTTTTAATTTATTTATATGAAAGTGTGCATTTATTAACATGTACATTTTGTGTAATGAATGGAATGTACATCTGGAGGCAAAATGTGTGTATTATTTCAAGTGTGTGTTATGAGACATATTATTCTTTGATATAATAGGTAACCAATTTATGAACTTTATTCGTGACCAGTGTTAAATATACTTATTGACTAAGAAAAACATTTTTAACGGTTTTTGATCTGATGTATGACATATTTTTAAAGCTAGAAATATATGTGATTTTTTTTTTAAATATTATGTTCGCCACAATGAAAAGTTTTTTAAGCTATTTATTTTTGTTATCGTAGAAACCAATGTTGTAAATAGTGACTTGTATCAGTTAATAATGTTGAATTGCAATACAGTGTCAAGTTAGAGCCAGTGTTGGCTGGATACCAATATTTTTAACGTCGAAGTATGTAATTTTGTTTATATAGTTTACTCTTTTCGATTTACGACAAGACAAATGCCAAAAATGTAACACGCGAATAAACTATAATTATGTCTGTCTGTCTCTTCAAAGAATGCCCAACTTTCTGCATTATGAAAATAACACCATCTAAATTAGTTATAATAATGAATTCTTTATTGGTCTGCTGTCCCACAAGGGCTATATCTCAACTGTGTTTTTCCATTTTTACAATATTTACTTTCAGATGGAAATAATTTTTAGAAACCTTCCTTATTTCGTGTAGAAGCCTATATATATTTATGTTGTTTTTTCTAAATACAATACCTTTGTTTCTAGGCTTTAAGTATATGGAGAGAATGTTAATCTTGTTTTCCGGTTGTACGATTGTAAATGATTCATACTGTAAACAATGTAGATGAGTTATCAATATATAAAACAGATAAAGTATCCTCGACAAAGTTTAATATTGAAGTAGTTTGTTATCTGGCACTAATATGAGAAATCAGCATCCCAATTAGGACGTCAATTAGCAGATACAGTAACAGGCGTGGAAATGCGAAGAGTATAATATTACATCAATTAGTTATTTGTCAGTCTAGATAATATCTGTTCAACTTTGTTTCCTAATATTTAAATAAATTGCTATTAACAATGCTGCCAACAAGAACTTTTGCAAGCAAAAGAAATGTATATGCCAACATCGGTCTGTCTAAGATGGCCGCCATCGCAGAACTTAGTTTAACATAGGACCCTAAGTAAAGCTGTTCCACACAATAAAGCATAATTATGCAGAAATGAAGGTTTGATAGTTATCTTATTGTTTTTAGTTTTTCGAGCCAGTTGTTAATTCAACATGGCTTCCAGAGCCACTAATTGGCTGAAAATTAAAAAAAATCTTCTTGTCACAAACCGCTTGCCAGATTGATTTGAAATATTGCAGCAATCTACCGCAGACAGTCCTTTTCAAAGTTTTTTTTGTGACGTTCCAAAATCCAAGATGGCCGCCACCGTAGAACACAGCTTAACATAGGACCCTACTGAAAAAAAAACACACAAATAGCTTCTACGAAACTGTTCCACACAATTATGGCAAATTGTGCAGAGTAAAGCTTAGAAAGTTACCTTATTATTTTGAGCCAATTGGAAATTCAACCTGGCTACTAGGGCTGCAAATGCGTTCTGATTGGCTGAATTTCAAAATTCGTTTCCTCACAAACCGCTTTGCAGAAGGAATTGTGATATTGTAGAAATGTACCTCAGATAGTCCTCTACTAATTTTGAGTTCTTTTGTTCTGATCCAAAAAACATGATTGCTGACAAAAATGGAACATCACTTAACATAGTAACCGATGAGTAAAACCATAAAACGGCTTCTCAGAAACTGCCCAAAAACTGCTGCTGATTGGAAATTCAACATAGCAACATTCATAGAAACAGCATATTCACATAAACTCGTTAGCATTTAATATCAAAATTTGCAAGGAAAGTCAAGCCTCTTAAACTGTTTTGTAAGTAAGATGAGCGAAAGTTAAAGTATTTGTTTTTTGACGCTGTATGATTATCTTACTCTATCTATAATGCACATCTGCTTAAGGAAGTCCGGGAATAAATACTTTAAAGCAGCCATGATACTAAGTTTGATTTAACATGATTTCAGGTGCTGGTCTGGTGGTATTATGTGCTTTTCTTGTTGGTTTCTCTGATTATAATAGACTTCGTAATTGCTCAATTCCTTTATAGGCTAGGTCTGGGTCCATACAAGGAGAGTTCCTAGTGCTCGATCCACAGAGATGCCTATCGCGTCCCCGGGTGGCGGATACGTGAGGCCCTCTCGTTTGGGGGATTGTCAGGTCTTAATGCGGAAAGCCTGGCTAGACCGTAGTGGGTGACGTGTTTGGAGAAGGCCACGCTCCTTGCACGATAAAGACTCCATACGTAAGCTAATTGTAGCCGCTACAAAGTCTACTATCCTGCCCCTACCCAATACTTCATACGTTTCCAGTAGCAGTCACAATTTTGTTCCCGTTACCCCATCCTTTTCCAAACTTGATTAATTGCATGTTAATTTGTTCTCGTTCTGAATATAGCATAAATACTGTTCGCTAGACGTGAAACAAACTTTCAATCAATCATAGGATAGGTGCATATTTGGAGCTAAGTGCACTTATCCCGGGCTAAACAGTATTTAGACGAACCCTGCCAACACTGAATATTCTGCCAGATGCATCATGTGCACTTCATAATATAAAAGAAACTGAATAAACATATTAAGAGAATGTGGAAATTTCAAATTCCTTGATGTAACACTATAGGTTATTTGATTAATAGAAGTACGGTGAAGCAGTGTTAAAGTGGAAGGTTATTGTACCTGAGAAATTTAACATGATACATGGTTCAGTTAAATTGTTGTTTGTCGAACTGCCAACTGTATATAAAAATTAGATTGTTTAATAGTATTATTATTATTCTGATTTCTAAATTGGTAATTAACTTTTGTACTATTGTTCTGTGCCCAAAATGGTGAGTAAATCCAATTTTTTAGTCTTAAATCATTAGAAAATAGCACATTTATCCCTTATTTTTGTTTAATAGCCCCTAAAAATTCCTAAAATTAGCCCTTATTGTTTGAGAATTTAGCCCTAAAAAAGCCCCTATTTTTTGCAAAAAGTAGCTCGAAAGCCTGGAAAGTATAAAAAGTATGTAGGGACGGAGAAGCAATAATGTGTTTTTTTACTTAGGGACTGAAATACCATTATGTGATAAATGGAAATGAAGACAAACCATTGATGATATTTATACATGGGTTTCCGGATTTCTGGTACGCATGGAGAAACCAAATTGAAGAATTTAGTAAAAACTACAGGTATTTTATAATACATATGAACTACAGATATTAGGGAAATCATAACCATCGCTGTAAGTTTTAAATCTTTCGACTGTGACGGACCAATTTTTGGCCGGGTTGCACGAAGTGCAAACCCAGGTTATAGTATGGTGAAGTCGGGCGAATGGGCGGGGAAAATATAGTATCAGTTTTGTGTTATCAACTCCTCCTACAGTTTTCAACCCAGATCTCTGAATCTTCACAGAAAAATTGTACATGTATTGAAGTTGTGCACTTGCTATTATGGAAGTGTTCTGGATTTTTTTCCCCAATTTTTCAGAACATTTGCAGAAGGCGGTACCTATATTGTGTATTCAACTTCTACAGTTTTCAACCCAGATCTCAGAAACTTCACAGAAAGAGTGCACATGTATTGAAGTTGTGCACGTGCTATTCTGGAATTGTTGGAGGATTTTTTCCTAATTTTCCAGACTTTGAAACTTAGTCATGTTTGAGAACATTTGCAGAAGATGGTGCCTATCATGCCTTTTTTGTTAATCAACTCCTCCTAAATTTTTTACACAAACCCATAACCTACTTCAACAAATTGTTAACCATCTCCTATTTATTAAAGCACTTGTTTCGCAACCCGGCCATTTCAGACTTTTGCGTTTTTTGTGTAAAATTTGCAGTTTCAAAAAGGAGATCCACAGCGTTTTTAAAGGATGCCTTTTAATTTATAATGTCGATTTTAGTTTAAAGACATTTTTTCTGTAATATATGCTACTCGTACAATTCTCAAAGTGGAATTCCTGACAATCGGATATGTGGTAACAAAACTTTCGTCATGCTTCATTTGCAGTAAGAAGGGTCAGTAATAACTGTCGTTCTAAAATTAACAGTTGCTATACCAATTATCTGATGTTTAGGGCAGAATAACATATGCGGAAACGATTGTATGTATGGAAACCAATATATGAATCCGCTGTTATATTTGCCAACATAATTGATTAAGTGAGTTTGTACATTGCTCAAAGAGCTGTGGACGACGGAAACGAGTGAACCTGTCATGCGTTCCACTTATCAGTTTATTGTCGATCTGAAGGACAGGTTACAGACTATAAGGTTCTTACAGACGTGATTCTCCGCGTCTTAGATTGTATGTCTTTTTACGAGTAGAAACTCGCGCTTTCCACAAATCGCATGACAGTACCCATTTTTCGTAAACCAGCAACGTTCACATTGTCCAATCATGAGATCAACTGTGCTTGTCATATGTACCAGCAATCAGCTATTAACTGAAAAATATAAAAAGATGTTTGACATTTTAAAAAGGGAGATTAACAAGGTTGGTTACTAGGTGTATGATACCTTTGAGTTTGTATAGAGAAAGTGTTAGTACTAGACTGTAAGGTATAGTTCTAGTTAAAGTTTGAGCTTTTAACATGTTGAAGCCATTCTATGGCAAAAAGCACAAGGCAAGTAGTCCGCTTTCTGTATTGCTCATTGATGCTGTAGTCGATGTTGAAGCGACACAGGGTGCCATCATTGGCACATCCGATGATTTATTTAAACTTAATAAGAACAACAGCTAGGACGACTTTTATTAGGTCACTAGTATGCTATTCGCTAGTTTTTGTTACTTCTTCAGCAGTGTAAGGTGTAAAGAACTGCCAATAATTGTTAAACCAATATTTAGACGTGTATTGATAATTTTATCATAACAACTGGACGCCATGATATTGCTGAAAGTAGTTTAAAGTCCAATTTAAACAGAATTTTTTTATCTAAATGCCTCCCAATGATAGACAAAATTATAGTCATCCTCCTTGAACATGTCAAAAATCTGGAAATGCCCAAGTCGTTTCAAATCAATCTACTGTCGATTTTCTTTTTATTCATGATAATCCAATTGCTCATATTAGCTGAATTTCTGTAAGCACCTTGTATGCGCACGATTCGTATTGTACACGCACAGTATGGTAATAATGTGTTTCCAGCCAGTGTGTATTACACTGTGTTTAAATGATTTGCAAGTTTATATCTAAGTGCCACACTCAGTATCTTCTAAGCAAGA
Source organism: Limnoperna fortunei (assembly GCA_944474755.1). Lineage (NCBI taxonomy): Eukaryota > Metazoa > Mollusca > Bivalvia > Mytilida > Modiolidae > Limnoperna > Limnoperna fortunei. Next base: position 73,748,144 of record OX104116.1, read on the forward strand.
TAAACATTACACAACATGACTTAGACTTGTTGTATTACACAGAACTGTGGCCATTGATTTGAGAGGATTTGGAGATACAGATACACCAGAAGATGTTACAGATTATTCCACTATCAAGCTAAGAGAGGACATCGCAGATCTGGTGCTTGCTTTAAGTATGCGCTCTTATTGTTGTTACCTATAATTAAGTACATGTATACATGCCAAACATCATTCAATAGGTTAAATAAAACGACGTCTCGGATGTATCGGATAATTATGTGCATGCGTATACTGAAGATCGAATCAACTACTGTAACACTTTCAGAGGTTCAAATATTTACCACTAAGGTAATAGCTAGCATAAAAAAACATGTCATCTCGATCAATACGCACACGTCATATCTTTCCAATAACGAAAATTAATAATTGTATATCAATGTTTACACTATGTTAAGATATCCATACAGCTTGAAGACATTTTCGTTTTAGAGTACAAGTCGTGTATATTAGTTGCCCATGACATTGGTGGAACCGTTGCCTATCACGTTGCTACCAAATTTCCGGAGATTGTTAATAAACTGATAATTCTGAATAGTCCACATCCAGCAGTGTTCTTGGATGTTATGAAAACAAATAAATCGCAAAAGAAGAAGTCATGGTAGGTAACATTTTATTTTACCATGCTGCTTGTCAAGTACCGTTTTCTCGCGTTTGTTAATTTACTTTGCAATTAATATTCTGTACATATAAGAGACCATTTTTCTTATCTTCTGCATTTCTTTCAGGAATTTGTGTTAGAGGAGGCGTAAAAGTTCGGCGAGGGGTCTGGGGGACGCTAAACGCCCCCAACAGGTCCATATCAGCGTCCTGGTAGGCGAAGCCCCCCCCCCGGAAGCTCCGGGAATCTAAGCATTTGGTAGCCATCCAGACACAGTTTTCCAAACTCGGTTTTTTTGTCTCGCCTGCGACGAAAGTCGCTGGAGGCGAGACATATGTATGGGAATCCGGCGGCGGCGGCGGCGGCGTAAACACTTGACATCTTGCTTCATATCTTTGTAAGCCCAAGCCCTAGGTCCATCAAATTTGGTCCAGAGGTAGCTTATGATGAGTACTTGCCAGTCAGTCACCTGTCACCTGACCTTGACCTCAATTTCACGGTCCAGTGACTACGTTAAAGTTTTTGGGTTACGACAGTTCCTCTGTAACTACGCATGGTAGGATGACAATATTTGGTGTATAGGTTGCTGATGACTAGTACATGACTGTCTGGTAGGTGTCACCTGACCTTGACCTCAATTTAACGGTCCAGCGACTACGTTAAAGTTTTTGGGTTACGACAGTTCCTCTGTAACTACGCATGGTAGGATGACAATATTTGGTGTATAGGTTGCTGATGACTAGTACATGACTGTCTGGTAGGTGTCACCTGACCTTGACCTCAATTTCACGGTCCAGCGACTACGTTAAAGTTTTTGGGTTACGACAGTTCCTCTGTAACTACGCATGGTAGGATGACAATATTTGGTGTATAGGTTGCTGATGACTAGTACATGACTGTCTGGTAGGTGTCACCTGACCTTGACCTCAATTTCACGGTCCAGCGACTAGGTTAAAGTTTTTGGGTTACGACAGTTCCTCGGTAACTACGCATGGTAGGATGACAATATTTGGTGTATAGGTAACTGATGACTAGTTCATGACTGTCTGGTAGGTGTCACCTGACCTTGACCTCAATTTCACGGTCCAGCGACTACGTTAAAGTTTTTGGGTTACGACAGTTCCTCTGTAACTATGCATGGTAGGATGACAATATTTGGTGTATAGGTTGCTGATGACTAGTACATGACTGTTTGGTAGGTGTCACCTGACCTTGACCTCAATTTCACGGTCCAGCGACTACGTTAAAGTTTTGGGGTTACGACAGTTCCTCTGTAACTATGCATGGTAGGATGACAATATTAGGTGTATAGGTTGCTGATGACTAGTACATGACTGTCTGGTAGGTGTTACCTGACCTTGACCTCAATTTCACAGTCCAGCGACTACGTTAAAGTTTTGGGGTTACTACAGTTCCTCTGTAACTACTCATGGTAGGATGACAATATTTGGTGTATAGGTTGCTGATTAATAGTACATGACTGTCTGGTAGGTTCCACCTGACCTTGACCTCAATTTCACGGTCCAGTGACTACGTTAAAGTTTTTGGGTTACGGCTGTTCCCCTGTAACTATGCAGGGTATGGTGACAATATTTTGTATACAGGCCGCTGCTGATATTTAATGCTATTTACGTAATGCTTATGAAGAAATTTATTTTCGTTACTGATGCAGAATGCAGGCGAGACGTTTTTCTGTGTCCACACTTGTTTTTGCTTTTGCCCCTTCTTTTAGCTGGCTTTATTTTTCAACTATGACCATAAATAATGAATTTTCCCAGGAATAAAGGAATTTAGGTGTCCCCGGGAAGGAACTCCGGTTTAATCGACGCGTTTACTCGTTTTCTCTCATTCCTCCTTTTCATTTTCTCTCGTTTACCCTCTCGTTCTCTCGCTCTCTCTATCTCCTTCTCTCTCTCTTGTTTTTTTAGGGGGCGTACGCCCGGTACGCCTTTCCTTGGATCCGCGCCTGGATAATACGATTTTACGACTGAGAATTTACCCTTTCACTAAACATACATTATATTTTAATGTGCAATTGTATACACAATGATGTGAGATGGATAAATTCCTCACAATTCATTATAACATTACATTCTTATTTCAGCCCTTAGGTCCTATTATTGCCATAAATCTATGATGTTTACTTTCTCAAACATCTTTTGATCTTAAGCATATCGGCGAGCAAGAAATAGTTGTTGCTTCGTTTAGTTATAAATTTTTATTGCAAAGTTTGTGTGCTGGGTTTATTAACTCTTAATACACTAATGTAGTCCCTCAACAGACGATAAATATGGCTTATTTTCAGGTACATGATCATGTTCCAGGTTCCGTATGTTCCCGAGTGTATTTTACCTATTTTCGACTTCATACTCCTTCGAGAGATGTGTGGCGGATCACTTGGTAGTGCTAAGTCTCACGATGATCTAGACGCATATAGATATATGTTCTTGAGAAGTGGTATGTAATAAGAAAACATGCATGCAAAGTCTTCCAACTGTGTTTGCGTTTCTGTGGTAGAGCTCTGGTCAGTCTTTCATTTCCCTAAAAAAATGTCTGATAATTGAATCAGTATAGAGAGGAAAGGGAAATACGCTTGGTAAGATTGATTGATCGAATCATTGCTTAACGTCCGGCAAGCACTATTTCGTTTGCGTGTATATTCAGGACGAGGGCAGTTCAACAAACAATAAATCAACGGGACCGCATTCTTGACTGGTACTGTAAAAGTATGAAATTTTGGGTATGGAGGGAGAATTTAGACTATAGTAACGGCTACAATCAGCATACTCCTTTTCGAAATCGACAAAAATGTCTTTATCGTCCATTTGAGCACGACATTCTCCAAACACGTCCCCTACTACGGTCCGCGTCTATTTTTACCAAGAATAGAGTCATATCCATCAATATAGTTGTTATGTTATTCTGCACAATAGGTTGTTTTCATATATATAACAATATCCCTATACACATTTTTTGTTAAGGCACGATAAAGGTTCAATAAAGTTTCACATTTGACTGTTGAGTTTAAACACTTCGGAGGTAATAAAAATTTGTTTTTGATATACATGAATGATATGTGATACATGCAGGTACTTGTGACCGTTTGGTTTCCATATTTATATTCTTCTAGTGTAAGAAGATGTCTTAATTATAAAAATTTAAGATTATCATCTAATATGCTACTTTTAATCAAACTTAAATGTCTTTTTCGGTAAACAGTTTTTTGTTTGATTGGTGTTTAACGCCATTTTCAGCAATTTTTTTTAGTATAGTGGCGCCCAGTGGTAGGAATCCGGAGTACCCTGAAAAAACCATGTAGGAAAACTGCAATCCTTGTCAATTAAGATTGTAGTCTAGTACTCCCTGACTGCAATGAGACTCGAACCCGGTGTTGACAGACCATGTAATCACCTACCTTAACCAGACGGTCACCGATCCACCACGGTAAACGGCTATTTTCGTTTGCCACTGTTCAGCTGGAATACGGTTGTCATTCGTTTTGGGTATTTTTCTTCCAATTGGGTTTCCTGTCAAAGAGATTATAAATGTAAGAAGAAAACAAGTCTTTTCAACTGAATGGACACAGTACAAATACTATTGTTAAACATAAATAATTGCAGTACATTTTTTTCCAGGACTAACCGGACAACTAAATTTCTACAGAGCTGCGTTAAGTTACAGAACAACAGATACTGTGCGATCACAAATAGAAGTACCAACACTTCTGATATGGGGAACAAACGACACATTATTGGAAATGGAAATGGTCGAGATGAATAGAAAATATATACCAAATCTGAAGATCGCGTTTTGTAATGGAGGACACTGGCCGCATATTGATAAAACAGAGGAAGTAAATTTAACAATCACAGAATTCCTAGAACAGAAGGACTGAGGCTTCAATTGTATGATTTGTTATTTATATAATACAACATGTATAAACAAAATGAAGGCATTATTTATTTAGTTTCAAACACATGTACGAGGATTTTGGATAACAAAATATTGTGTATATATTGTTTACTATTAAAATATAAGATGAATCTTGCATCAGAAAATTTTATAGTGAAGCCTGCATTGTGAAAGGCATCGTATAATGGTGCCTACTTTAGGATACACACGCCTCTTACAAAATAATATCAGCTATGAATAAAAATAATAAAAGTTGCCAGGTGATGTTTCTCTGATGTACTTCGGCTGTATTATACGTTCCTGAGATGTCCTTTTCCTATAGTTGACGAAACCGGGTGTACAAGTTTTGCCATGAGTGTTTTTTAGCGGATGTAAAGTATAAGAGGTTTGGTATTTAGAAGTACAATTAGGCTCGATGAAAATAAAAGAAATATTAGTAGCATTGTGTAAACTGAAGAATTAATTAATTAATATGACCACTGCTCATGATTTCGCGTAGACGATGTTTGATGTACTAATTAGCTCATATTTGGTCTCCCTGACATTCCGAACTCATCTAGCTGCCCAAGATTCTATATTCTAGATTTGTTCTTGTTGGGCTCCCGTATGCGCGTAGTCATGAATAGTGCTATAAATTGAAATTTTCTATTGACATACGTTTTCATGATATTTCTGGATCATATCAATTAAGGACTGATGCTAGCATTCTTCAATTGAATTTAAATGCTTACATTGCTAGCTTTGCTTTAGTGTCCTAAATATCCGGCATAGGAGGTATATAAAGTATATATGCCTGGATCAATGTTTTAAACGACCTTTAACAATGAATGTGGCCAGTTTTCCTATCGCAGGTCGGTGTTTTCTCCGGATACTCCGGCTTCCTCCCCAATAAAAACTTGACGCCATGATATAGCTGAAAAATTGCTGAAAATAGCGTTAGACATCATTCAAACAAACATACAAACAAACAATGAATGTATTATGGTTGGAGATTGATAATAAGACTACATTTGTATGTTTTGCTCCGTTACTACGGATAGCTTAAACACTATTCTTGCATCGTTTTTGCATGTAATGGATATAAACAAAGCTGTTGCTTTTGTAAATTTGTAAACTGTTCAAGTTCTAAGTTTCAATGGTTTTAAATTTTACGGCTATGTTTTTTTACATTACGAGTAACGAAAAATTATGGCTATCAAAGAATTCGAGTCAAAACACCATTACCAATAACGCTCCCCCTTTCCTAAAAGCCCCACCAAAACGCACCCATCCGATTAGTAGATACATAGGCATATTTTGTTTGCTTAAATAGTGGTAAGACCACTTTCAGAAATTTATCGGCTATTTCATGGCGTCCAGTTTTAATTTGAGGAGGAGGCTGGAGTAGCCGGAGAAAACCCTCGTCCTGCTGTAGGAAAACTGGCAATCCTTTACAATTAAGATTAGATTCGAGTACATCCTGTCCGCAGTGAGACTCGAAACCACAACCTTACTGTTGACAGACCCCTTGATCAATAGTAGATGACTAACTATAACCACTTCACCACCGATCATCCCCCCCCCCCCCCCCCAAATTTTAACTGGTGAGCCTGGATTAGACACAATATGCATTTAGCGTTGTTAATTTTATATCCTGGTTATCTTAGTTCAAGATAAGCACACTTTAACATTTTACATCCTGGATTTGCACTTTGTGCACCTTGCCAAAAATGATTCCAGCTGGCTTGTATTACACCAAAACGATCCTTTAATTTGTTTCTCTTATCAAAGTAAACAGTTTATCTTCATATATTTATATTCAAGTAAGTTCTGGTAACTACTTCAACATTTTTTAGCTCACCTGATCCAAAGGTTTTTAGCTCACCTGATCCAAAGGGTAAGTGTAAGCTATTTTCATCACATGGCGTCCGTCATAGCCGACGGTCGTAAATGTTGGAACCAAAGTTGCAGAAATGTTTATCTGTTTATTGGGTTGTTCTTAATAAAGTGCGAGATTTGGTGTTGATCACATACTAAACATGGCTGACAGGGCCATTAATGCGTTCTGTTTGCCAAAATTTCAAAAATCTTCTCACAAACCACACGGCAGATTGATTTGAAATATTGCAGAAATGTATATTAGATGGTCCTCTACAAAGTTTGAGATTTTTGTTTCGATCCCAAATCCAAAAAAGCTGCCACAATGGAACACAGCTTAACATAGGACTATATGGGGAAATATATAAAAAAAGCTTCTTCTCTGATACTGTTTCACACAATTAAACCAAATAATTCATTACGGACCGACTATTTAACTTGCAAGAGAGGGGGGCTTGGTTTTTTCCTAAAAAATATTTTGAAAATCATTTTTGATGAAAAAAATATTTTGGAAGCAGAGGATAAGAAAAAAAATATTCTTAAGAAGGGTTTCTGCTATATAAAATAATGCTAATAATGAAAAAAAATTCTATCGTGACGCCTTAAAAAAAAATTGTCTGACCAAAACAAAAAACCAAGCCCCCCCCCCTTTCAAGTTAAATGTTCTGTCCCTTAGTGAAGATAGGATAGTTGTCTTATAATTTGGGGTTTTTCGAACCTATATGAAATTTAAACATGCCTGCCAGATCTGCAGAAGGTTCTGATTGGCTAAAATTTCAATATTCGTTTCCTCACAAACCGCTTGACAGAAGGACTTATGATATTGTAGAAATCTACCTCAGATGGTCCTCTACAAAGTTTGAGTTGTTGTTTAAATCTAAAATACAATATGGCTACCACCATGGAACATCGCTTTACAAAGGAACCTACATGAAAAACATACAAACAGCTTCTATGAAATTCTTCCACACATTTAAACCAAATGAAGCTGGATAGCTATCTTAATTTTGTTTAGCCGATTGGTAATACATGTACAACCTGGCTGCCAGGACCATAAATGCATTTTGATTGGCTGAAATTTCAAAATTCATTTCCCGATAAACCACTTGGAAAAATGATTTGTAATATTGTACCTTGGCTTGGATGGTCCTCTACAAAGTGTGGGTTTTGGGGCTAATTTAAAATCCAACATGGATACCACTATGGTACCTTCTCAACATAGGAAAGTATGGAAAAAACAAACAGCTTCTTGCCTTCTTCTCAGAAATTATCCAACATATTGCTGCTCATCGGAGATTCAACATGGAAACAGCATCTTTGCATAAATTCTTTTGCATTTAATATAAAAACTTGCAAGAAAAGTCATATCCCCTAAAAATTTTTGTGCATGTCAGGTGAGGGATACATGTACATGCTCATAAGAGCCTCTTGTAAGAAAACCAACATAAGCTCTGATGTGACTGAACAAAAACAGTGTTGCTTTATTATTTATTTCTAACAGCTGTTAGACAGACATTATAATGCTATAAACTTCAGCCTTAAACAAAACATATTACAACAAACAATGTTACAATCATAACACCAGAGACATATAATTACATGGAATTATATGTCGCTGATAACACTAATTTGTGAATGGAATATTAATGATCTGTCATGGTTAAACATTAGCAATGAAAATGGTATAATCTAACAGTCATACATTGCACTGTATTATGTAATAAAACACCTGATTTTAATTAAATATGCAATAAAACATAATTTTATATGATAGTCCAAATGAAAGAAATCTGCAAATACACAATGTACCACAGAAATCAGGGGCAGATCAAGGATTCGCATAAGGCTGGGACCACTCTGCAGAGGGTCTTAGGGCACAGCCCAACAAGAGGTTAGACACATTTTTATTGTGCCTCTGCCATACATGCTGCTATGTAAGGGAGAAGGCTTAACAAAAAAACCTATGGTATTCCTTGGATAACCTCATTTTTCACCCTTTTTGTCATGATAATCTAAGTAAATGATTACAGAAATTAAAGTAATAACAAATCAGGCTATAGCTGTAATTGATTAGTAAAGCTATATATTTGTGACAAGGTTACATTTTACATGCAGCACTTTTCCGTTTTATACACAAGTAAAGTCATACCAATAGTATAATACAACTTCATAAAACATTATGTGGATTCCTAACAATAAACTAGAATGACCATGCTGTCAGTCCAAACACAGAATTTGCACAAGTTCACATAATATTAAGTACACTACATTTTTGTTCTGAGATCAAGATACACTTTCCATACCCTTCAACACCATATTTGCAAGACCCTAGTAATGCTGTTTATGAGATATTTATTACACATAATACTTTTTCACATAATAGATACAGCAAAAATGATAAAATGTCAACCACCTACTTTAAACATGCCTTGATACAAAATTGATTGCTACTGAGATAAAAGCTTCATAATATATTTATTAAAAACAAATATTTGATAATATTGCACAATTCTAAATCAAATACTAGTAACTGACCACAGTATCTGTTGTACTCATGGTCACTGAACACATATTTCGAGTTGCTAACGTTGATAATTATGTTACTATGGTTATCTCATATGATGAGTTTTCCTGAATATAATATCATTTGCCCAGTTGTTGTAATGCCCAATTTTCAGAAGTGATTCATACCCTTTGCTTTCAACAAAGTTTTTGAGATAATTTTCTCCTAGATCTATGTGTTTGAACTCAACAGTCATCATTTCAATGTCAATTTTATCAAAAGGAAGGGTTTGTAGCACTTTTAACTCGTCTCCTTCCACATCCAGACTAAAGAAGTCTATGCGAGTCACATTAATTGCTAACAATATTGAATACAAAGGAAAGCATTGTACTTCAATGACATCACCCTTCTTTTCTTTCAGGTCATCTGAATTTTCTAATAACTTTCCTTGGTTAAATCTCTGTTTGAATTGCATCTATAAATAGATTTACAAGATTATAATAATTGAGTAATTGACACCTAATCTCTTCCCCCCTGCCAAATATCATTTTAATAAAAATGTAAAATATTAGGTGCACAACAGGAATATGTGAAAATTGCATCAATTCTATTTATTAGTGTAGGTCAGGTGTAGTTGAAGATGATGATGGGGTATTCCCTAGGTCAAAGAATGGGAAAGTCTATAATTTGCTATGGGAAACCCCAAATACCATTCTGATCAAAATATAAACTATCAGATGCAAAATGGCACTATACAAAAAAGATTCAGCTTTTGTTTATATATTTGTTTGAATGTGGTTTGATGCCACTTTCAGCAATTTTTGGCTGTGTTGCTTGAAGTGCAAACCCGGGTTATTGTATGGTAAAGTAGGGCAGGTGGAGAAAATAGGGTATTTATTTTGTGTAATCAACTTCTCCTTACAGTTATAACAAAATCTCTGAAACTTCACAGAAAGATTGCACATGTATTGAAGTTGTGCACCTGCTATTATGGAATTGTTCGAGGATTTCTAATTTTCCACACTTGAGGAACATTTTCAAGAAAAGGTACCTATTTTGTGTTTGTTTGTTTGAATGTTGTTTAAAGACAATTTTAGCAATATTTCAGCTATATCATGGAATCCAGTTTTTATTGGGGGAGGAAGCAGAAGTACCTGGAGAAACCCCTCGACCTTCTTCCACTGTTTTCATTCAGATCTCTGAAACTTAACAGAATGGATGCAAATGTTTATAAGTTGTGCATTGTCTATTCTGGAATTGTTTCTAGGAATTTTTTCCTTATTTTCCAGACTTGGGAACTTGGTCATTTCTTATGACATTCACAGAAGACTTACCTATTTTGTGTAATCAACACCTTTTACAGTTTTACACAGGTCCAAAACCTTCTTTCAACAAATTGTAAACTATTCCCTATTTATTAAGGCATTTACTTCGCAACCCAGTTATGTCAGACTTTCACAAATTTCAGCTATATCATGACATCCAATTTTATTGGGGGAGGAATGAAGTACCAGGTGAAAGTTCCTGACCTTAGCAGGAAAACGAGTGTCAATTAAGAGTCAAACATACCCAGTAAAGCTTGAACCTGCAACCTCAATACCTCAATGCTGACGGACCACATACTAGTAATTAATACTAAATGACTAACTACATGTACCTTAGCCACTCGACCACAAAGGCCTCCAAAAATTCTGTAAAAGTTTATCTGAATTCAAAACCTTAAATATCATTTGGATCAAAATGTGAAATAAAATATGCACCATAGCATTATGTGGCAAAGATTCTGTGAAATTTAACAAGCATTCTAATGTTTGTTGTGCAATGCTAATTCCCCTGCCTAAAACTTAATTATATAAGATGATTAACTTGCATACTAAATATCAGCTCATTTTCTGCAATTGTTTAAGAAAAAAGTCCAGAAAACAATTGTATGACAAACAGACTGACACGCGGTTAGCAAATATATAGTTTCCTTGCCAGTTGGGGACAAATTAAATTCTATGCAGTTGCATAGGAGGAGTTACTGATAAGAGATAAGTACCCTAAAGTGTACCAGACTAAATCTTTTTTGTAGATCTCAAATTTGAAGGGTACATATATACATGAATAGTGGTAAAGCATGCACACCTACACATCACAACAATAAATCCTACTAAATATCAAAGCAATCTGTCAAGTGGTTTCAGAGAAGATGCATCTTTGTAATATGTTGCTGAAATGATCTAAGACCCATAACTCCTACAAAACTTGATAAATTAAAAAGATGGTAGATTAATATGAACATTTACAAATCATAATGAATAAACCTATCAAATATTAAATCAATCTGAGCGTTTTCAGAGATGTGCACTTGAGTGATTGAGACCAATACATGTCCCTTTAGCACTTTATGAATGGACAAAAATTTAATCACAACTTACCATGACTGGAAATGGATAGATACTGAGGCAAGCATTAATAGTAAATGCCTTTCGGTGTTTTTTCTTCAATAGTTTGTAATTTGCAGGATCAGCTTCTATTAAAAGCCCTTCCCAACTCCGCAACCGTTCTAACATTAATGTGTTGGATCTCGTCTCACCATCTAATGCACCACATTCAACATAAAAACCTTTGTTCTGAAAAATTAACAAAGAATATCTACATGCAGGACATAGAAATAGACATTCATCTACTGTTAAGTTTTTGTACAGACTGCACAAAAAATAAGATCACTAAATGACCCAAAAAAGCGAAAGTCTTCAAACAAGGACATTATTATTAAATGAGGAATTGTTTTGTAAGGAAATGACTATCATTGTTTTTTAATTGTCTTTTAAAATAAATTTTGGGTGTTCACACCATGCATAATCAACAAATCAGATTTACTAGTTGGACAATAAGTTTACATATACTAGTACTGTGCATTGTTTATATTTACAAAACCTTTGGTGATCTTATATTATCATGTGTGTCCATTAATACGTTGTTTTCAAGATATGATCTCTCTTGTTAAAGGATGTGGAAATTGTAATGATGATCATGTGAAGTCATAAAAAATTTAGGACACTTTTAGTTTAAAACGGCAACATTTGATAGGAAATGGGACGGCATAAGAAAGACGATGCAAAAGGAACCTGTGCTGTGATGTGTTGTGCCGGGGTGCAAAGACAAAACTAAACATAAATTTATGGAAGTTTTATTCTGTTTTATGCCGTTCATTTGATGTTAAAAGACGGTGTGTTGAGTAAGATGCCCTATATAAAATCATATGATACCATAAATCATGTGATAGGATACATCTAACTACCTATTGAACACACATGTATGTTTGTTTGTTTGTTTGAATGGTGTTTTAACGCCACTTTCAGCAATTTTTCAGCTATTTCATGGCGTCCAGTTTTTATTGGGGGAGGAAGCCGGAGAGAACCCCCGACCTGCGGTAGGAAAACTGGCAATCCTTGTCAATTAAGATTGGAGTCGAGTACACCCTGCCTGCAGTGAGAATCGAACCCGCAATCTCAGTGTTGACAGACCACGTGATCAATGGTAGACGAACTACCTAGACCACTCGGCCACCGAGGCCCCCCGAACACACATGTATTCTCAATGAGGACTGCAAATGTATAGATAGAAACAACACAATGTAACGTGATAAATATGTGCATTCAAGTGGGGGTAATAATTTAAAATATCCATACCAATAAGTTCTGCCTACTTTGAAACATGTTGATCATTGGTTTGTCTGTTTTTTACAATGAAAATGGTCTCAAAGGCTGTGACAGGCATATTCTAATTTTGAACAAAAAATTACAATAGCTTGAAAGATGAATAATGAAGAGTTATGATCAACAACAAACAAACCTTAAACTTCATCCTGTTATCTATAAATGGTGCCTGTCCTGCTGAAGGGTCAAGGACATCAGGAAATTCTAGGTTATAGTCAAGATCTGATGGATTTTCTATCCAATAATTTCTGATTAAGTTGATGAGTCTTGGATCATCCATGCTCACTTGTTTTCTGTTCAGTTCATCCGCTTCTTTGATATAGTTAACATTAAACTTTTCTTGTTTAATAAACAAGTGTGGGTTCAGCGTTAAGTATGACTTTGTTTGACTACCAGATTTAGTAGGACCATACAGCCAACTGACACATGACAGGATCAGTAGACTTATGCAAGCAAGACCACCACATTTAACACATACTTTGGTTTTAACCATTCTAGAAAGGGCAGTAGAAAAATCTACATATTAACTGTCCACTGGAAATTACATCTGAAAAACAAAACAGAGATTTTTCTACCATTGTTATCCTTTTTAATGACAATGTTGTACCGAGTTTTGGACATGTGTATGATATTTTATTAACTGAATCACATGGAAACATATGCAGTACTGTTGACAAGTCTTCACACTTATTCCTTTAATGTATCCATAGGAACAGAAAAAGCAATGTTTTATTCATCAATTATGAACCCTTTAAAAGCAAACTTATGAAATAGGTGTCATTGTGATTCAAAACTAAACTGTTAATTAGATCATGTATGTTTATACAAAAATATGTGGTCCTGCATATTTAAAATCACTTTACTACACGAGACATCAGTGACTGCGCCAAAGAAAAAAGTTCGATATGGACATTAAAACATGCTAACCAATTTGGTAAATGTAATGAGAAAATATTTTAATTTTATCACAGGTATGAAACACGTGTTTGTATGGTTCATTAAAGTTGTACAAAGTGTACATAAAAAGGGAAAGTGCTTAATAATTGAACAAATCTGAATAAAGGATTTTCTCATTTAAAAAGTCTTCTTCAATTACTCAAGTATAAATTGTTTTCATTGTTTTTCAGCTGTCTGAAAAAAATTCTGTAAGTGTTTTATCATTTACAGACAAGCAGATTTCATTTTAATCTACACTGCATGTCAGTATGCAATCGAAACCTTTTTACAAGACACTTCATAAGTGGAGTCTTGGTGGACTTTTAAGAAAGATAATTAGAAATCTGTTTTTAGTACTGCATTGATAAACTTTTTTAAATGTTTTTTTTTTAAATTGTTTGTGTTATTTTATAAAGATATAGTAGTGTTACAAATGACTTATGTATGTTTGCCATTTGCAAATGTTTATCTCCATTTCTGTTTTATCATAATTTCCAAATTTTTTTGCTGCAGCTGCACAATTGTATTAGGGAAATGTATTTCATTAGATTTATGGTCTTGTTTTCACTTTAATGTTTTACGAATTGTTTTGGACATGATTTTTTTTTTAAATTGCCAGGAAAATTGACTACAAAGACTGCTTTATAACAAAGGCATGTAGAAGAAGGAGAAAGAGAATAATTTTTTTTTATTATAGTGCAACCTGAATATAAATATTTCACATTTATATATACACAACAATATCATCAGCCAGCCAATTAGGCTTATGAAGCACTTTGAAAAAGTCAACTTTGCAAAAGTAATTTGCATGTATCAGGCATTCCTCTTGCACTACTGTATGTGTCAGTGGGGGAGAAATGGTATAACTGCTGTGTAAGAAAAGTGGTCATTTATAGGTCTCAATCATGTACATGTAAACATGTTTTATAAATAATTTGAATAATTTTAAATGAAAATAATCTTATAACCTTGAACATTCCAAGTTTTTAGTTACTAAAATTATTCTCTTTCTCCTTATTTATTTCAAGAGGCACATGCACATTCAAATATTGGTTGGTTTTTTTTGGTTGAAAGATGTTTAACATTGGGGAAGCATGCAGTTGAAAAATGTAGATTTAAATAATCTGCTTGTTAAAAAGATGCAAGATATCCCTGAATTTTTAACTTTGTGGACAGATTTAATAAATAGACAATGCATAAAAATATTAATTATGGTACTACATTTATAAATTGAAACATTGTGGGAAACTTTTTATTTGTGTTAATTCTAAATGTAAAAAGACCTTTTCTTTTTACTTACTCAAAATTTCAAATATTTAAAAAAGTGTCCACAAAGTTTGAATAATTAAGGATACTAGCATGTAATTTAATTTTATTAAATGTGTTTTTTCACATTTTGAATTGCTGATTTATTTATGAATTACTGATAAATTATCTTTAATTAAATTTTAATTAAAAACTATACAATAATAAATAAAAACTCCAAATTTTGCCGACGTTTCGACGACCACTGCCGTCTTTATTCAAGGCATATATATAAATGACAAGAATATGTATATGTGAAGTCAATAACAACAACAACAACGTTATAATACAATGACGTCATAAACGGGTAAAGTAAAGTAAAAGTGAAATTTGCCAGTAATATAATTCACCCCCCCCCCCCCCATTTCTACTCTTTAGAAGTCATTTGGTTAGAGCAATAAATGCACGATATTTTGAAAGTAATTTAGCCTTGGGTTCATTGTTTACATTGCTGAATGAAGGGAAATAGCCGAAATTCGAGTATGGACGAAATAAATTCGAGCTTTTTACAGAGGAAAAAGCAGAAATGCTGGAATGCGAATATTGCTCAAATCACTTCTGTAGGACATGTCTGAATATTAGCAAACAAGAGTACCAAGTACTGACCAACAGGTCAGACTATCACTGGTACTGCGCCCCGTGCGAGGCGAAAGCAGTGAAAAGTATAAAGATTGAGAGAGACATAGAAGAAAGATGCAGAGCCTACTTCCAACAGTACGAGAAAAAATTGAAGGAACTGGAAGCGAAAATCGACAGCAAACCAGGCATAGAAAAGTTTAAAGAATTGGAAGCGAAAATGGACAGCAAACCAAGCATAGACACAGTCAAGAAGCTAATCGAGGAAAGTAAGGAGGAAGGTGCAGCTGGGGGTGAGGAAACCATTGGCCAAGAAGTAAAAGATAATCTAGAAGAATATAAGGACAGCATGTCGAGAAGAAATAACATTATTATCTTCAAAGCCGAGGAATCCACTAGCAAAGAGCCACAGGAAAGAAAGGCGAATGACATGGAAATAATTGAAGCCCTATGCACCATCACAAAAGTAGACAAATCAGCAGTAAAGAATATAACTAGACTAGGGAAAAAAACACCAGACAAAAACAGACCATTGAAAGTTATCTTCGACGGAGAACTCAACAAAAGCAAATTTATGGCAAACTTAAAATACCTTCCAAAGGCAGAAGATGAAAAAATCAGGAAACTAAGTATTTCCCACGACATGACCAAAAAGGAAAGAGAGAATGGTCTAAAACTACACAAACTATGCCAGAAAAAAACCAGGAAGAGCAGTCGGGGGACTACGAGTACATTCAGAAGGGACCATACTGGGACCGTCGAATGGTGAAAGCAAAAAAGAAAGTATAGCCATAAAAAGGATACCAGTTTTTAAAGATGTAAATATTGCGTCAAAAGACGTTTTTAACGGCTTAAATTGCTTTTATACAAACGCAGACAGCTTGTCAAACAAGCTCGATGACCTAAAAACCAGACTACAAGGAGCAGAAGAGATGATAGACATCATAGCCATCACTGAAGTATATCCCAAAAACTGTAGATACATACCCGGTAAAGCAGAATTGAACATCCCAGGTTACGATATGTATTTGAAGGATCAAACAGAAAGCCATAGAGGAGTAGCGCTATATATCAACCAAAAGCTAAATTGTGAAGAAATCAAGGTAGACAGCACATACGAAGAGAGCATCTGGGTAAAGATCAAACTAAAAGACCGAGACCAACTAGCAATAGGCTGCATTTACAGAAGTCCAAACAGCAATGAAGACAACTCACAAAAGCTAAACCAATTGCTATTAAACATCTCCTCTACCAAAGAATATACACACATACTTATAATGGGAGACTTCAATTACCCAAAAATCGATTGGAAAAACTGGAGCGGTAAAGGGGACACCATATGTGAGAAGTTTATGGAGAATATCAGAGACTGCTACCTTTACCAACATGTAACAAACTTCACTAGGGCAAGAGTAAACGCAGAACCAAGTATGCTTGACCTAGTGTTCACCAACGAGGAAGATATGATTGAGAACATAAGCCACGAAAGCCCACTTGGACATAGTGATCACTGTGTGCTAAGAATCAAATACAAGTGTTACACAGACGAAAAACATGAACACACACAGAGATGGAACTACTTCAAGGGTGATTATATAAACATGCAAAAGGCGCTAGATGTTGACTGGGACAACCTTCTTCACGGGCTAGAGATAAACGAAATGATAGAAGTATTCTTATCTAAATACTATGAAGCCAGAAAGCAATATATTCCCATGATCAACGGTAAAGCAGCAGGAAAGGCCAGAAAACACAACTATCTTCCTTTAGACAGAAAAACAGTTGAAAAAATAAAAAAAAAACATAGATGTTGGCAAAGGTACATAGAATCCAGAGACGAACAGAAATACAGAGAATACACACGTATCCGTAACCAGGTGAAAAATATGGTGAGAAAAGCTAGAAGGAACATGGAAATGGAGATAGCAAAAAATGTAAAAGAAAACCCAAAGAAATTCTGGCAATACGCTAACTCTAAACGCAAGACTAAAACAGGAATTTCAGAGCTTAAATATACAAAAGAAGACGGTTGTGAGGGTGTAACAGAGGGGGACAAGGAAAAAGCAGAAGTACTAGCCAATTTCTTCAGTAGCGTATTTACACAAGAGCCGGATGGGGAAATTCCTAGCATAGAGAACCTAGAACTAAGGTACACATTCCAAGACCAAGAGATAACAGAAGAGGACATATTAAAGATAATGAAAGAACTAAAACCCAACAAGTCGGCAGGTCCAGATGAGCTCCACCCTAAATCTCTCTTGGAATTGAGGGACATACTAAGCAAACCTCTCACAAAGATCTTCAGCTCATCGCTAAACTCGGGCAAAGTACCGGATATGTGGAAACTAGGCAACATAGTGGCAATCTTTAAAAAAGGGGAGAAATCAGAGCCTGGAAACTATCGCCCTGTAAGCCTAACAAGTGTCATATGTAAGCTGATGGAAAAGCTGGTGAGGAACCAAATAGTGAACCACATGACAAGGAATTCATTATTTAGTAAAAAGCAATTTGGGTTCATTTCTGGCCGATCCACCACACTGCAACTACTAAAGGTACTTGACGAGTGGACCGAGATTCTAGACGAAGGCGGTACCATTGATGCTGTCTATATGGACTTCATGAAAGCCTTTGACAAGGTTCCACACAAAAGACTAATAAAAAAGATGGGCAGATACGGCATAAGCGACAGAATAACAAAGTGGGTAGAAGACTTCCTAAAACACAGAAAGCAACAAGTCTCAGTCAATGGAAAATCCTCCATTGAACACAACGTAACTAGCGGAATTCCACAGGGAAGTGTGCTGGGTCCCATCCTCTTTGTTATGTACATTAACGATATGCCAGAGTGTGTGGATGCAACTGCATACCTATTTGCCGATGACACAAAGATATATAAAAACATCAAAATGCCAAGCGACAGAACTAGCCTGCAAGCTGACCTTGACAATCTCCAGACATGGTCAAACACCTGGCTATTAAAGTTCCACCCTAACAAATGTAAAGCCATATCAATATCTAATAAAAAGACCTCGGATATTATAGACCAAAAGTACCATTTGTACGACAACGATGGAAACCAGGTGAATCTAGACCAGTCCAAAGGAGAAAGGGACATAGGTGTTTGGGTTGACGACCACATCAACTTTTCAAAGCACATGCAACAGCAAATAAACAAGGCCAATGGCATTATGGGGCTAATTAGAAGAACATACACATATCTAGATGAAAGAAGCTTTAGATATCTATTCCAGGCACTAGTTAGACCCCATTTAGAATATGCAGCTGCTGTATGGAGCCCACATAAGATAGCAGAAATAGAAAGCATAGAAAATGTGCAGAGGAGAGCTACAAAACTTATCCCCTCGCTAAAAGGCATGGATTACCAACAAAGATTAAGGAAACTAAAAATGCCTACACTAAAGTATAGAAGACTGCGTGGGGATATGATTGAGACATTCAAGATTCTCAGGGGGATATATGACAAGGAAGTTACTGGCAATCTACTAGATCGAGACAACAACACAAGAACAAGAGGAAACAGCATGAAACTAAAGAAAAGATTTTGCCGGTTAAACCTCCGTAAATACTCATTTACCAACAGAGTAGTTGACCCCTGGAACAGCCTACCAGAATCTATAATTCAATCCAAGAATGTAAAGAGCTTTGAAATAGCACTAGACAAATTTTGGGAGACGCAAGAGATTAAATATAACTACAAAAAAGACCTGGATATCACATCAAAACCAGGAAGTTGCCAACATGACATTAACGAAGAGACCACAGAGATGGATATAGGGGCCTTGGGAGGCCTGCGTCCATAAACGGTTCCTACAGATTCCTACAGAGTGTGTGACCATGGCATATGGATAGCAGTATGAATTGTCCGCTTTTTATTTCATTATAACGAATTTAATACAAAATTACCAAACAATACTATACTCGCATGTACTGGTATACAACTATTGTCGCCAAGTTCATGTGATTCAAATAGTTCCTTGCGGCTATTTGTTAATGATGTTTACATGCCAAGGAAATTATAGATTTGGGGAGTGAAACGCCGAAAAGCATGTTCGATGTAAAGCCACAACAACAATTGATGTAAGCAAGACAAGTTTAGCTTTTCTAAAAAGCTAACCGTCTCTTAGCTGCAATTCCCATTTTATGGGTATTATTAAAGTATCTGTTGTTTGTAATTTATAGAGGTAAGCAATGTACCTTAAGGACATTGTTTGCGCTATTAAACTATTAACCAATGGTGCGTGAGATTTAAATAACTGTCGTCACTTCACATTGTTTTTTTTTAAATAATTTAACGAAAATTGACTCCCTGAACAAATGTTCAAAATGAGCGGTAAAAATATGTGTTGATCTATTTGCATCAATATCAGAACGAAAATAAAGATACAGAAAATATCAGTTTTTTTCCAAACAGATTTAAAAGTAGGGAGATTTTGGAGCAACGTTTACCTTTTAATTGTAAACTGACCAATGCACTGAATGAAATAGAAGTCAATATGTGGAACGTAACATTACTACACAAAAATACTGATTACAATCTCGATTCAACCCAAGAATATATCGAAATTTTAGTACACATACTAGTGCGATCCTGATGTAAACCAATGATATGACAACGATATTTATAGATTTGGTGAACCACCCAATCAAGTAACAGATAGCTATTTACTCCATATACTGTTCATCATTTGACTATGTATTCCGTCTCCCATGGGAGACGGTAATAAATAGCTTTAAGGCTATTACATTTTAAATCCCGATTTATATACGGCATAGATTTATTTATAAATTAGTAAAAAACGACTGTATGGTTTCAAAATCTGCATCTCTTGAATTTCATGTGTTGTCAGATGAGATAGTCGCACAGTGAGGGTACTAGTACAGACCTTTTCCAAATATTTCTAAAAAGTGTTTCTAAATATTTCTGAAGTGTGTGACAATCTGTAAGACTGGATATGGTCAAGTATACTATCGTGTTATCTGCAAAAAGGCATACGTTACTTATGGGGCTGTCTGGCATGTCATTAATGTAAATAAGAAAAAGACATGGCCCCAGGACAGAGCCTTGAGGTACACCCGATAATACAGGACAGCTGTCTGAAGCATGACCATCAACTACAACGTTTTTAGATCTGTTACTCAGCCAAGATTGGATCCAGTTGGATGTTTTATTGTTTATATACCCATACGTTTTAATTTTAGGACAAGTCTTAGGTGGTCAACTTTGTCAAAGGTTTACTAAAATCCATGACTGTAACGTGAGTCTGCTTGCCATCAACCATATTGTCAAAGATTTGCTGGGTGAAAGTAAGTAGTTGGGTTTCACAACTAACCTTTGACCTGAAACCATGTTGCAGTAGATATAATAGATTTTGTTTGTCAAGGCGTTTCATGATGGAGAATGTGATTATATGTTCAAGGACTTTACTTAGAATACATGTAAGGGAGATTGGCCTGTAGTTTTCAGCTTTTGATTTTGATCCCCTTTTGAAGACAGGTGTGACCATGGCTGTCCTCCAGTCGTTTGGAACTTGACCTGTATTGATGGAGCAGTTAAATAGGTCAGTTATGATGGGTGCAATTTCGCTGCTGACTTCTTTGAGAAAGTGGGGAGATATATTGTCTGGTCCTATTGCTTTGGTGGCATTTAAGTTTTTGAGTAGTTTTGCTGTACCTTCTGTTGTTATGGTTGTGTTTTCCATTTCTTGCTGGTGTGTTTCTGTTTTGAGTTTGTTAAGTTCACAGATATTAGATAGCTTGAGAGGTTTTTGTGTGGTAAAAGCAAAGTGAAATTGATTGTTCAGTGCTTCTGCTTGTTCAATTGGTTTTGTTTTTGTTATACCATTAACTTTGAGTGGAGCAACACCATGAATTTATAAATGTTACTACGAACACGTGTGTTTGTTTATGTTTGTATAGAATGTTTACCTATGTTTACATAATGAATGGTTATATAAACGTATTGTGGATGGATTAAGCACGGGTATTACAAGCGGGTATGGCGGGAATAGTTGCAATGGTTAATAAAGGGTGCTTAGTTAGGTTATTCGACGCTTGCCACTGGTACGGTAAAGGTCTTGGGATTTGCCAAGGTGGAACACGACGACAGATTTCTTCTTGATGATGTACTCTCTCGTTCTCAAACGCAATCTAATGAAGGAGCTCGTTCCCTACCATCGGTTCAACAAGAACAGAGCAGAGTAGTAAACCAAGATTTACATGATACATTTTAATTATTTAAACATTACATGGACGGAAAGTTCATCGATCTGGAAGCAAAATTAATCCATGAGCAAAATTTTATGTCTAAAAAGCTGAAGGAAGATGTTTCCCTGAAGTTCAAGCATGAAGGAAACAGGATTCAGTATAAATTTAATGAAGATATTTTGTCTGGTTTAAACAAGTTATACAAACATTTTCGACAATCTTCAGATGAAGCACAGAGTGTAAAATTAGTGGAGGATTTGATGAATAAGTTGAAATCACGTAATAAGATGATCCGCATTGCTGATTCTTCTCCGGCTGGTTGGTCAACGGTGAAGGAATATGAATCAAATGATATAGCTTCGGATAGTGACGAGGAGAAGAAAATCTACCAAGCAGAAGGACGTGCCATGCGAAGCATGAAATCGAAATCACGTAGTACTCCATATAAAGTTCCACCTTATTTTACGGCTGAATCTTTTGGAAATCCGGTGTACAGTCAGCAATTCCCTAGGCAGCCCTTTCGTGCCAGCACTGCACGGCGTGAGCCGTGCGCATATGACCTTTGCTTCCTTTGCAAGCAATACGGCCACTGGAAGAACTGCCCTCTCAACAAATCTGGACACGGAGGAATTGCAAGCAGTACAACAAATGGCGGTCAAAAGTAGCCAGTTGTCAGTTGGAGTTAATGATAAGTATTTATATAATGACATTTCTTATGATCTAGAGAGCGATACAGATGAAATAGATATGTTTTTGAGACAAATTCAGTATTTGAAGAATGTAGTAATGATAACAAAATTTATCATGGTGTTAAAGGCAGATTATCAAATCATATAAACTTCTGGCACAGTATAGGAACTAATAGTTTCGTTTTAGATATTATAAGAAATGGTTATATTATACCATTTATCAATACACCACATAGAATGAAACTTAAAAATAATAAATCGGCTTTGAAAAATGCAGATTTTGTGACAAAAACCGTAGATGATTTGTTGCAATCTGGATGTGTGATACAAGTTCCTTTTCAGCCTCACATTATCAATCCTCTCGGTGTAGCCACACAAAAAATCGGGTAAGAAAAGGTTGCTTTTAGATTTAAGTGTGATAAATAAGTTTATCAAAAAAGAAAAAAGAAAATTTGAAGACTGGAAAACAGCCATTCAGTATTTTCAGAAAGATTCCTTCTTGTATAAATGTGATTTATCCTCTGGTTATTTTCACATTGATATATGTTCTCAGCAACAGACTTTTAGGATTTTCTTGGAATAAAAACTTTTACGGTTTTACAGTTTTGGTGTTTGGGATTTCCACTGGTCCATATATTTTTAACAAATGTTTAAGACCTTTAGTGAAATATTGGAGGGAGAATGGTATAAATTGGTCTTGTATTTAGATGACGGTTTTGGTATGTGTTTAGAACAATCTAAATGTATACAAGCAGGGGCGGATACAGGATTTTCGAAAGTGGGGGCGTAAAAAGGAGATATCGAAAAAGTAGGGCCACAAAGTGATCCCCCCGCGCCTCGCAGAGGCGCATTTACGGCAGGGGTAGTACCGTTAATGCATTAATTTATGGCGAGGACAAGCGGGGATTACATTTTTGTCTTTGTCGCTGGTACCCTCCCTGTTCTCTTTTTTTTCTTTCCTTTTTTTAAAGGGGGGGGGGGGCGTACGCCCCTTACGCCCCCCCCCCCTGGATCCGCCACTGTACAAGAGTCTGAATTTGTAAAGAAATCTTTAGTTGACGCTGGTTTTCTTATCAACGAAGAAAAGTCCGTTTTACCCCTGTACAGTCACTAGAATGGTTCGGTATCATATGGAATTCAAAGGAGTATTCCTTAAACATTTCAGATAGACGAATTTCAGATCCGATTCTTTCGCTTACTCATATTTTGAAAGAATTTCCGCACTTTTCTGCCCGAACCCTAGCTCAAGTTGTAGGGATGATGATATCAATGTCTCCCGTTGTAGGTAATGTAACCAGAATTATGACTAAGACCTGTTATATGGCTATAGAAAATAGAGTAGATTGGGACATAATTTTACAATTTCAGTGTCCCGGAGAAGTTTTGGCAGAGCTACAGTTTTGGTATAATAATATAAAATCTCTCAACTCCAAAAGATGAGGGTGTTTTACAAAATCCTCGGCCATGGTTTACTCCGACGCTAGCAATGTAGCGGCAGGAGCGTTTTCAGTGGAATTGGAAAATAAAATTTTTCATAGAATGTGCACAAAATATGAAATTTCGGAAAGTTCTACATGGAGAGAATTAAAAGCTATTGAGCTTGCACTGTTGTCATTCAAAGAGAGCTTTGAAGGGAAAGTTATCAAATGGTATACAGACAATTGTGTAAAAATCGTAAAGGGTGGAAGTATGAAAGGGGCATTGCAGCGCATTGCCTTAGCTATATTTTCTACATGTATTGTGAAATGTATCTCCATTGATATTCAATGGATTCCAAGAGCTCAGAATGCCACAGCAGACTTTAAGTAAAATGGTAGATCATGAGGATTGGGGGGTTTCTACAGAATTTTTCTAATTTATGGGTAATATTTGGGGCACCCATACAGTAGACCGTTTTGCCAGCTCTTTAAATAATAAAACCGCAAAGTTCAATTCATGTTTTTGGAACCCAAATTCTTCTGCAGTCGATTGTTTTACTCAGGACTGGAGTAATGATATGAACTGGCTTGTTCCACCTATAAACTTGGTTATAAGATGCATTAAGCATTTGATCTTTTGTAGAGCGAAAGGAACATTGATAGTTCCGAAATGGAAATCGGCAGCATACTGGCCGTTGATATTTTGTAAAGGAATGATTTATCAGCCTTGTGTAAAGGATGTTATAGAATTTAAGAACACTTTTGGAATTTTTGTGAAAGGTTCCAATGATAAATCTATTTTCGGCACAGATCCGTTTTTTACGCCAGTTGAAACAAGATGCAAGTTGAATACATTATTGTATGGTGACATGGTCCTAATGTACATTGTTGTATATTGTAGTTGACAAGGTCACGATTGTGACAAGATCAAAATTTGGTCGACATTGTCACAGTATGTAAATAAGATTCAATTTATATTTGATTAATTATATTTTATATGACAATACATTTTTCAGGTATTTTTTCTGTTGGTCAGTGGAACACTATAACTCAAATTACTAATGGTAGTTCTGTATAAGATGGTTTGGCAAAACAACTACCAGATGTGTTGCTCTCATCGAAAGCAGACAATACCGAAGAAAATACAGATATGCATTTAATTTATGGTGTAAAAGTGGTCAAGTTAACAAAATTTATCTTCTCTTCCGGCAAATCACCTGCATTTAGCCTTATACTTAATACATTTATCGGAATCGGCAAAATCAATCGGTAAAATTGATGAGGCTATATACGCTGTCAGTTGGGCTCATAAACTTGCAGGTTTCATGGACCCATGCAAGTCGGACACGTTACAATCCGTACGCGAAGGGGTTCATAGAAAAATTGGACATTGTGTGAATAGAAAAGAACCGATCTCGCCGGAAATCTTAAAAAAACATTGTACATAGGTATGGTTCAAAAACTTGCAAGATTTACGTATTGCTACTATGTGTCTGATAAGTAACTCTGGTTTTTTTAGATTCTCCGAATTTAAAGAGATCAAATATAAGCTTAACACTTCCTGTTGACACCTAATTACATGTTCATGTATTTGCATGCATTGGTGGTACTCTATGCACAAGATCATGTTTCATTTTCAGAATACGTGTATTACCCTATTACATAGGTTAGCCTGTCGAATAGCACCTGCACATCTTAGGGACTGGTCAATATTTATTGGGGTGGTAGGAACGGTGCAAAATTATGGAACGCCAAATTAACATATATTCAATTAATTGTACCTATCTTCAAATAATTGAAGATATCTTCAATTGAATTATACCTATCTTCAATTCAATTATAGATATCTTCAATTCAATTGTACCTAGGTACAATTCAATTGTACCTAGGTACAATTCAGCACAATTAAAGATATCTTCAATTCAATTGTACCTATCTTCAATTCAATTAAACCTATCTTCAATTGAATTGAACCTATCTTCAATCGAATTGAACCTATCTTCAATTGAATTATACCTATCTTCAAATGAATTTTACTCATTTGTATAATTGAATTGAAGATATCTATAATTGAATTGAAGATAGGTATAATTCAATTGAAGATATCTTCAAATGAATTGAAGATATCTTCAAATGAATTGGAGATATCTCCAAATGAATTATGGAGATGTTGGAATTAGACCTATCTTCAAGTGAATTAAAGATATCTTCAATTCAATTGAAGATAGGTACAATTGAATTATACCTAGGTGCAATTAAATTGCACCTAGGTATAATTCATTTGAAGATAGGTTCAATTGATATGAAGATATCTTTAATTATTTGAAGATAGGTACAATTGAATTGAAGATATCTTCAATTTATTTGAAGATATCTTCAAATGATTGAAGATATCTTCAATTATTTGAAGATAGGTACAATTAATTTAATATATGTTAATTTGGCGTTCCATACAAAATACATGTACAACAGGACACATACTTTTTTATGCTGGCATAAATATGGGGACTCCAAGTTTTGTTATTTTCAGCACTGATAGGACAGCAAATTTTTTTCATAACAAAATGTTTCTGACGTTTTATTTCAAGCCAATATACTGTAATCGCGCTATTTGTTTTACGAACATAAATACTGAATTGTAACCATAAAATTATTCACTCGATAGGACATCAACTTTTTATAGCACATCTGATGTAGGACAGGAACTTTTGGTATTTTAAGGAGATAGGACATAGTCTTTTTAAAACCTCATTATTTGAAAAACAACGGTCACAACCTCCCAATTAATATTGAACCGTCCCTTATTTAAGTGTACTTTTCTGTTCTATGCATGTGAAGTCAGTTATTTAATGGGTAGTCAATAGATCATAGCCTGATCAGTGAAATAATTATGTTTGCAAAATTCTATAGGAAATTATTGGTAAGTTCAGTTTCTTTAATCACCGGCTTGTGTAGGGCGTACTCAAATTAAATCTGGGAAAATGTTTTATTTCTTGTCTATTAATCAAAGCAAACATAATTCTTTAAATTCATTATTTCTAAAGGACTTGAAATGTATATATGCACTTTATTATAGCAAAAGCTGGGGCATATTTTCATTTTTAATCTTTCACAGTACGGTATGTTTCACAGATTTAATAGAATTTCAAGATCATTTTGTGTAGTTTTTTTTTCATATTTTTACATCTTCTTACCTCCAACCATTACCTAATTTCCGAACGTAACACTTTATGGTATATATTTATTTTTTACAAAAACTGGGCAACTTAGATTAATGCTAAAGACAAATAGTCCCTTCATTTGTAAATTGTTTAAATTTGACAAGAGACGTATAGTTACATGTGTAATGGTAGAGCATGAAATAATGACATTTTAATAATGACATTATCTCTACCGGGGATCGAACCCGTGATCTCAGTATTGCCAGCTAGCCCTCTCACCAAGTCAGCTAAAGAAGTACTCCGTTAGCTCAGTCGATTTCGACTGGTTATATACCTACTAGATAAGCCTCCTTTAATTATGTCTTTGATTTGACGAACCTAAATGTATGATGCCATAATTATAATTCATGTGCATGACCAAACGATTTCCATAGAGGGATTCTTCAGATCACTTTGCCGTTCTTTTAAAAAACCCACACAACTTCATATCATAAACATGTTTAAATCAACCATAGACAAGATGGTCAAGCATTAACTTTTATTTTTTAATTACCTAAACAGAATTTTAAAACTCACTGTAGCATATTAAGCTTATTTAAGTGTTATATAAGGCCGAGAACAATGGAGGGATCCTTATACAAAATAGCCTAACTTATCATGAATTTCTTTTCTTTGATACTGAAAGTCTCGTCAGCAGAATGTTTTTTGATTGTATGGTTTGATGTATCAAGTTTCAAAACTTTCATAATGTATTCAAAACGCATACAGAAATGCTAGTCCATTCAAAGGAAACTTATGATAAGTTACTATCACCATATAACATATACTATCATCCGTAATTTGCATAAATCAAAAGTTACTATAAATAATTTTCTAAATCTCGTTTAATACCACTAGTTCATCATTTACTTACACGTGAAAAGTAGCCTTATCAAATAAACAATTTTTCTGCTGGAAATCTTTTTGATAAATTAGGTAAAATTGTTGTAGCTAATGAGGAGCCTATAGAGAGTCCGTTTTAAGTATTTTTCTTACAAGTCTATATGTTTTTGCTAATTGCTTTTTGTTGGTCGCTGGGACCATACTGGGAGGGTTCCCAGTGCTCGACCCACAGAGCAGCCCAGCGCGTCCCCGGGTGGCGGATAAGGGATACCCTCTCGTTGGTGGGTTGTCAGGTCATAATACGGAAAGCCTCACCGCGGACCGTAGTGGGTAACGTGTTTGGAAAGTGCCACGCTCCTTGCACGATAAAGACCCCTTTTGTAGATTTCGAAAAAGATTAGGCTCATTGTAGCCGCTACAAAAGGCTAAATTTTCCGCCCTTACCCAAAACTCCATACTTTTCCAGTGGCAGTCAAAATTGTATTCCCCGTGACCCACCCCACCCCAATTTGCCGTTGATTTATTGTTTGTTAACTTGTTCCCGTCCTGAATATAGCTGAAATACTGCTCGCTGGACGTAAAGCAGACATCCAATCAATCAATCAATCAATCAATCAATTTTGTTGGTCGCACACATAATTTTTTTTAAATGTCAATATATTTAGTCTATGTGTAAAGTTACTATCTAGTAATTTATTCCGAATTTGCTTTAAAAAATTACATTCCAGTATACAATGATATTCATCGCCAATTGATCTAGATTGAAATTTTGTACAAAGTCTATTTTCTCTGTCAGTTTGATTCCACCGTCCTATTTCAATAGGTAGTTTATGGTTTGTAGTGCGAAATCTACATAAAGTGTAGATGTCACTATCATCTAGTATATTAAAATAATTTTCAGATTCAAAATTATTTTAAAATAATCTATATATAACTGCTTTTGGAGATTTTTTATACGAGAGACCTCCAGTATTGTATAAATTTGTTTTGCAGTCTCGTTTTTATATGGGATAGAATCCACTCCGTGTTTTGAAAATCTAGATCTGTCCAGATGTATGTAAGACCAATATTATCAAATATCTTTTTGACAAAAGCTACCCAAGAAATATTAAAACTGTTTTCATTGTAGAGTTTGTACAAAGTTATCAATGATATATAGGACAGCTTTGTATCTTTAGCATTTATTAGCCTTATTAAGTAAGATATCATTCTAAATTTGAAATCAATTTCAATTGGATAAACACCAAGCTCCCCATATATCATTTAATTTGGAGTGGATGATTTCAATTTTAGCAATAATTTACCGAAACGTAGTTGTACTTTTTCAAGACAACTAATGTTTTTATTACAGCCCCAAACTTCTGAGCCATTAGTAAAATAGGTTTCGCCGTGTTGTTGAAAAGATCGACTTGGAATTCAATTGATAAATTATGTGAGCGACCACGTTTCAGGACTTCAAACATTGCCTTCGTTGCCAGTCCTGCTAAGCAGGATGCCCAAGTGATTTAATCAGTAACAATATCCAAAACTTCCCCGTAAAATGTAAACTTTAAATTCGCTTGTTGTTTACCCTTTGAGAACATACTAACTTCAGATTTTTCGATGTTAACTTTTTGTTTCCTATTCCGAGAATCCTCTGCCGTCCAACGCTTTTTTTTTTTGCGTCTGACGCAAAAAAAAGCGTTGGATGGCAGAGGATTCTCGGACTATTTGTTTCCATACGTCGCAGCATTCTTGGAATTTATCTAAAACTTAATTGTTGCAGGCCTTCTTTTGATTCTGCCATAAGGACTGTATCATCTGCATCTAAAAGAACGAACAATTTCAGAAAAATGTTCAATTTATCATTAATAGTCTCAGAGAAAGAATCAAATTTCTTCGAGGAATGCGTGCATGATGGTTTAACGTATCAGGTTCGCCCTGCGTCTGACCTGATACTTACCGGGAAGAGACATATAATTAAGACATAAATGGTCATCCCGTGGTAAAACAATGATAAATCACAGCCTCCGTGAATTATTTCTATTCTAATAAGACAATTATTGTACATTTATAATATTTTCGAACCTATAGAAAAACATCATTTCCGCCATAAACTGGCTGTTCCGTCAATGTAACACAATATATTGCAACGGATAATTATAGCGCGTGTCGCTATTTATAAGATTTATACGTCATATGCAATAGCTTTCCGATGGGAGTTACAGTTGTGTAATTGGAACAGCCATTTAAAACACGCCCTTCTCAGCGCGTGTTGCTGATAGATAAATCATTTTTCACACGTGGCGTTATAACTAATTTCAGGTACGGTTTACTGAGCTATTGCGTGATAATTAGTTCGATGTTTGCATTTACCGAAGTAAGTACTTTCTATCTGTAATATTGTTTTGACTATTTTTCAGGTGAAAAACAGTATGTTTTGTAGTGCGAAATGTAATAATTTTGTTCTTTGCATTTGAATAAAAATATAATTCTGTTCATATATTCGTACGCGATCAAGCTGGCTAGTGTTGTATTCATTACATTATGTGCACGTGATTATGTGTCATAACCATTTATTGTAAATCACGTGTTGTAAATGTGTTGAACAAATAAACATTTCGTACTATTATCATAAATGCACATTAAATCTGCTCTCATCTGAATTTAATCATATAACAAGAAAAGGTATGCGTTAAACCCATATCCAGAGATGTTCGATTTATATGTTATAGGTGTATCCCATTTGGTTTAATAGTTTTTTTTCAATTTGTTTTATTTAAAATTTTATCATATGCTGTAAAGGCAGGGGCGTAGCTAGACTAGTTACAATGTGGATTCACAAAGAACTAGTGGGGTCCGGGTATGCACCCCGGAATATTTTTGAAAACAATGGTGCAATTTGGAGAATTCTAAAGTGGTTTATTTAGAACTGAAATGGACAGTTTATTGATTACAGGGATAGATTGCAATTTTGTTCTTAAAATAATGTGGATTCAGCCGCGTACTCGCGTATAGGCAGCTACGCCCCTGAAAGGGATGCAAATATAGACGATTGTGAAAGGCAAGAAATAATCATCTTGATATAATATCTCAACTTTGAGAAGAGTACTGTAATAAAAAAGCAAAGTTTTCGAAGAACATATATATATTGTTTACCAATAAAAATACATTGACCATAGTCAAGTGGTTCTGTGGGGGAAAATGTGAATGTAAGATCGGCAGTTATCGCGTCCTCGGAAAATCAAAGAAAACATACCGACAAGTTACCATTTTTATTGATTTAATTTTACTGTAATTACAATTGTTTCAAAAGATTTGCAATTAAACGTATTTTAAACGTCAAACTAGCATTCATGTGCATAAACCGATTGCTAAGAACTTTATAAAATTTTCAGAATTTAAAATAAAAAAAAAACAATTAGAAGAAGAGTCTTATTTTGCAAAACAATTGATGAGATTATTAACTTCTACAATTATTTTCAACAATATAAACTGTTGATGACCTTTATCAAACAATCAATCTATTTTCTCTATAAAGCATGACCAATACACGTTTATTGACGTTCTTTTATTGGTTTTAGATCAAGTTGAATCCAATTATCATCATAACAAATGCTTATCTATGTTTCATTTAAATTGTTGTCAGCAACGAATAAAACAGCGAAATTTATTGCGTCACGTTTAAGAAATTAAGGTCCGTAACACCGTTTGTGAGCGCTAAAACACTTAAAGACATTTAAATAATGTGTCATAACTGCTAAAATACATTGTTTGTTTGTTTGATGGTGTTTAACGCCACTTTCAGCAATTTTTCAGCTATATCATGGCGTCCAGTTTTTATTGGGGGAGGAAGCCGGAGTACCCGGAGAAAACACCCGACCTGCGGTAGGAAAACTGGCAATCCTTGTCAATTAAGATTGGGGTCGAGTACACCCTGCCTGCAGTGAGAATCGAACCCGCAATCTCAGTGTTGACAGACCACGTGATCAATAGTAGACGAACTACCTTGACCACTCGGCCACCGAGGCCCCCCTAAAATACATTGAAAAGCACTTCAGAACATCATTAATATATTACTTATATATAGTATCTAAAGGCAAAATAATTCAGTGCCTTTATTGTACGTAACATATAATGTACGTAATGTTAATGTATGTAACGGTAATTTACGTTACATTACATGTGATGTTATATATTATTTTCCATTACACTATTTATTGTAGATGAGTTTGAGCCAATGAAATTATTTATATTTGTATTTGTATTTGTATTTTAATAATCTCTCATATTACAATACAAAATGGGTTCCTGTTTTAATCCTCCATTTACTTTAATTGAGTTTCCCCGATATGGTTCAACCATATCTTCTCTTGTTTACCACAGTTGTGGTCTCAAAGCCTTTAAAGCATGTCATATTAGAATTAGATATTGGCAACTCGTCGTAATAACCAATGAAATGCAATCAATCAAAATCGATGGTCATTAACCATCGCTGTCGTAATATAAAATTCATTATAATTACAATTACATTACAATTATAAATATTGCATGCATATACATTTGTATTGTCAATGTTACAAATATGTCAACATCGATTTCCATTGCATCCAGATTATCGGATATTTAATATTCAAATCTTAGACATGGTGCAACAGATGTTAACGTCTCCAATATAACACGTGTATATGAAAGGACATGTTTAGAGTTCTGTAATGTTTACCTTTTTCATCAAATATGGACATTTTATATATATTTTCAATTTGTTTTAGTTTTCATTTATCTTACGTTTTCTGCAGGAACTGCAGAACTGAATCATTTTATCAACACGCTCATGAAAACTTTGACCCTGTAAAGTTTCAAGGACGGTGGTTCGCCATGTCGACGAACAGTTATTGGATAAAATCTTTCTTCATTCCAAAGAATGTTCAGTTTGAATACAACGCATTTCAAGATGGACGCATAAGTATACAGGCATGTAAGTATTTATTGTCGTATGTGGGCTAAAAATGTTTAGGAATACAAGTTTACAACAAATAAATTAGGGTCGAACAAAAAGAAACAAATACTTTAAATTGAAAAAAAAGTGTTTAATTCAAATGTTTAAACTTAATATCATAGATATGAGACATCTCAAGTATGTGAAGAATCTTTCACCCATGTTTGCATAATCGTTTTGTTTGTATATAAATAATGCGCGCATTTATAGACAAAGCGACCCTTAGCCTTTTATAATGTTGATTTGATTAAAATTAATCACTTGTTTCAATTTTTGTCCACGGCGCATCAATAACCAAAAGTGGGGAGATATTGCTGGATTTGTTATACCCAGTACTTGCCACGACTTAGTTTATCGTTTTGGAGAAACCGTCTAACAATACGATCATTTTTCTGTGCCAAAAGTAGGCTTTAATTTTTTTAAATATGATTTTACCCGTACACGACTATGATCAGCAACTCGGCGAGTGGCTAATTAGAGGATGCATGTTTACACGTACTGGGTACACTCGTTTTTTAATGAGCTTGCACTCTTAACTTGACTTATCGCGCTTCTTACCTTTTTATCTACTAGTATTTCTTATCAATTTTCTGGCACGTCGTTTGTTTGTTTGTTTATTTGAATGGTGTTTTAACGCCACTTTCAGCAATTTTTCAGCTATATCGTGGCTTCCAGTTTTTTTTTTTGGGGGGGGGGGAAGCCGGAGTACCCGACAACCCCCGATCTGCGGTAGGAAAACTGGCAAACCCTGTCAACCTGTCAATTAAGATTGGAGTCGAGTACACCTTCCCGCAGTGAGAATCAAACCCGCAATCTCAGTGTTGACAGACCACGTGATCCATAGTAGACAAACTACCTTAACCACTGGGCCACCGAGGGCCCCCCCCCCCCCGGGCACGTCGATCTAGTATATCAAAAATAAATATATATATTCATATTAGACGTACAGTTTCACCTAAAGATTGTTGTACTTTAGATTGTAGCTGTTTTTTAACTGGATATGTTGAATTATATATTTATAGATAAACACATAATCAAGAACATTTTTATTGATCTATATATTAATCGGCACTTTTTCGGGTTTTCTGTTTAGTACTAACACATCACACTGATTTGGACTGTTGTTGGAATTGGTGTAAAAGAGAAAAGTTCTTTCATGTCGTAATTTGTCGAAGTTGCACGGACTTTCTATACTCAGAACCGATTGTTTAACGTAGAATTCGTATTTCGGTTAGTAAGCTTTTTTATGTTTTTGTCTTGTATTTTACAGCTGGTGGGTTCCTTGGATCATTCTGCGACTATGTAGCAGGAACAGGGAAAATCATTGATAAAGATAACCCCGCAGTTTTCCGAGCCTCGTTCGATACACATTATTCGTTAGCACATCAAACCAATACTTACTGGATTTTGGGCACAGACTATGAATCGTTTGCAGTTGTGTACACTTGTTGGAAACATCTAGAAGACGGTACTTGTGATCCTTCAGAATCCTATGTCTGGACATTATCAAGGACCATGACTGGGCATGCGTTAACTGATCTTGCAGCTATTAATGATTTTGTACCATTTGTATGTATTTCACCAAGGAATTTTAAGTCGTTTCGACAGGATGGAGGATGTGACTTTAATCCTTTTAATTTTCCAAATACCTTTGGTGTAGTTTTCATATTCTCAACAGTATTCATAGGATTTGTATTCGCGTTAGTGTTTTTTATTTTTTGTTTAACGAAATTAAGTAAGTCCAAGGGTCCTCGAAGGAGAGGGGATGTCCTGATATTTCATTAATTTTTGTAGAGTAATTTTTCTCAAAGTGTTTTTGAGAACAGTTTTAGTTACTAGTAGTACCGTATTTTTAACTTTAGTGTTCTGTTGTTAATCACAAAAATTTTCATTGAATTTTCATGCGTGTTGTATATGTAGACATCTTAATTTTAAGACGCAAAATATAAAATTTATAGAAATGACATTTCTAATAAACAACGAAACTAAACAAGCCTCCTTCGGTAGTAAAATAAGAACATTAAACACTTGATGTTGTGACAGATTAAAACTGGACTAAACTGTCAGCAATGGTCACCGCTTCCGTATGCCACAGAATTTTCAATGTGTATGTTTTTCTTGAGAAAAACCCAAATATTCCTATCAAGATGTAAAATATCAGGTGTACAATGGCACTATGTGAGATAGATTCTTTGAAAGTCTTATCACATTTCATTTTGTGGTGTAGGAGCAGTAGCGGATACGCTCTAGTGTAACGGATTGACACCCCATCACTATATAACCTCACTTTTCAAGCAATTTTACATTGAACTTAAGATAGCTCAACAAACTTACAACCTTCCTACAACGTTTCTTCAATCTGGACATATATAGTTCAAGTTTCATATAAGAATTATTAATTCAAATTAATAAAATAAAGTTTCAAGCCTTTTTCCGAGATTGAGCATAAAAATTCAAGTTTTCGATATATGAAAGTAGCAGACCAATCGTAAAATGATATCCAAAACAAGTGAAGCACAGGTACTGAAGTCTTAATGAACACCCCCATACATGTACATGTATGTGCATGTCTACACTCGGCATGCTTTTAGAAATTCATTCCAATATAATCTACGGAATTGTTGTGAACACAGTGGTTAAGGTAGTCATCCACTGCTCATCATCAGCGTGTTAACACTAAAGTTGAGAGTTCAGTTTAATTCCATCCTCACAAGTCAGGGTTTCTGTGTCCACATGTGTCCACGAAACCCTGACAAACTTAGCTAGGAAATTGACGTCAAACCTTCAAAATATCAACTAACGAAATTGCTTGAAAGAAGCAAGTGTTTGGCAGTAGTTATTCTTACTCATTCTTGAGTGGGAAGAAACGTAACGCAACTAAAAATAACGCGGTAATAACAAACTATTAACACTACTGTACAAAATACACTGATTTTCACATGGTCTATGCAACACATACGTTTGGTTTATTTACAATCGACATCGGGATATCCCCTAACCAAGTCGTGAATGAAAGCGAGCCTTTGATTGGCTACATTAAGGTATGATGTAGCCAATCAAAATAGTGACTTCCAGCCCGGGAATTTCCTAGCTAAGTTTGTCAGGGTTTCGTGGACACTTACAGTGGACATAGAAATCCTGACTTGTGAGGATGGTTTAATTCCGACTTTAAGTAAGGTATGTTAGGCTCCCACTTAAATTGACAAGAATTGTCTCTTTTTCCCCTGGGTACGGTTAACTCGGCGCCAACTTTAACAGACAAAGTTTGCCTGTTTTCCTGATGGTGGGGGTATGCATCGGGTTCATCTGGTTACTCCCATGCCATTATATAAATAAAAATATTATTTTAAAGTGATGCTTACACTATTAGGAAAAACAATTAATTTCATTTCTGTAAAACGGATTTCAGGTTTCTAAAGCAACAGTTAAAAAGTACCATTGTTCAAAAAATAGTAATTTATAATACAGATATAGCCTCGTCTCTATTACAGTTTATGTTATGAGAGATTTACATCTTCACAGTTAACATTTCCTAAACTATCCAAATGTCTGTCTTACTAATGTTTCAAGTCTAACTGTTTGCTGATAAACACAAAATTGACTATAAAATATTACATATTTACAGTACACACAAATCCTCTTAGATGGTATAAGATATGAGTGATATATACATTACATACATTATGTGTAGGTACAACTACCTGTATCACGTCTCAACATTCCGCATCACAACTCGCAGCGTCTCCTAGTGATATGTACACAATTGTCTCGACGTGATGCAGGAAGTTGTACCTACACATAATGTATGTAATGTATATGTATCTTCT
This sequence comes from Limnoperna fortunei, assembly GCA_944474755.1. Taxonomy (NCBI): domain Eukaryota; kingdom Metazoa; phylum Mollusca; class Bivalvia; order Mytilida; family Modiolidae; genus Limnoperna; species Limnoperna fortunei. Next base: position 73,784,757 of record OX104116.1, read on the forward strand.
ACTTACAAATCAAAGACATACAAATTAAGAATAGAATATTTTTTAACGAAACTCCTATCCCCTCACAACCCCCCCCCCCCCCCCCCCCCAAAAAAACAAACAAACAAACAAACATAAGATTTCTCCTTGAACTGGTGTGCTTTTCAACATTGACACAACTGTTGCAAATAGTTATTAATAAACAAAACAAAAAACAAAAACAAAACCCATGTTCTTTGTAGTCAAAGCTTTATAAGTAAAAATGAGGCGTGTTAAAGTGTCGGTATATATTACTTTTAGGCGACAATTAAATAATAATGTTCGCACTAACGCAACCAACCCGAACAAAAGCTGGCGGCTCTTAATCTTATATCGTCTCATTAAAGTTGTTTTCCAGAATTTCTTTCTGTCGTTCCATTTTCAACTTTTGCTGTATTTCTGATAACCTTGTGACTTAACAATCAATCCGAACTAAAAAGGAAACACATAGACAGATTCTCATTCGTTGTCTGTCTGACAGAAATATGTATTTAAAAAGCGAATTTAAACCACTGATCCAAAACAGATTGAACAGTTTCACGGTGACAGCAACTTGAATGATGTGTTTGAAAATATGAGAGGGCGGACAGGGTAGTGAGAGACAGGGAGAGTGGGGAGGGAGAAAGGAGTAGATGGGAGGGAGAAAGGAGATGAGGGGACGGAGAAAGGAGCTGAGGGGAGGGAGAACGGAGAAAGGAAAAAATAAAAAAAGAGGGAGGCAGTACTAGTACAAATATATTTTTTAATTCGTACCTGAAAATCATTAAATAAGTGCCAATTCATTGATTTAATTAAAAAAGACTAAAATTATTTTCATAAAACAACAGTAAAGAGATAAATTGCATCCAAATGATCAGAATTTTTACTATGCTAGAATGCAGTAAGGTTTTTCCTAAAGCGTATGTCTGTCCCTTTTCTATATTGTGATCACTTATTGACTAGGTGTCTGTCATCTGTTATCTGTCCGTTGTTAACTTTTTAAACAATCTTCTCCTCTGACACCACTTAGAGTACCTAGTTTTAGCTTTGTATCCATGAGTTTGACCCATGTATGTAAAACACAAGCGCAGTTTGCACAGGTAGTGTTTTATTGCATGTAGTACGTAATACCGGTAGATTTTTAAAGCAAATGAAGTTTTGTTAATTCTTTTACATTGAAAATTGTAACAATTTCACTAAGACGTAGCGCACGTTATTGGGGCCTCTAAACGTAGCGTCATTTGGATTTAAATTCGCACACATACGTTTTGCGCATTTTAATCGAATAATATATTTATCATATGTTCATGCAACTTGGTTTATAATAACATCGTTTAAAAAATGTCGCGCTAACGAAACGACCATAGAAATATGTAGATAAACTCGTGTAAATCTGACAAAAATATATGTTGTACTCTAAAAATTCATGGAAAAATTATTGAAATTAAGAAAACGCATTTTTGGAAAAGTTTTTTTTTCATTTTAACAGTTTTATACAAATAAAAAACTTTAAAGTACGTCATCTTTTATAGGTATATCTCGTAATTCAGAGTAATGATTACGTCACCATACTAGATTTTGGGTACCTATCGCTCATGGCAAATTTCAGGAAAATAAGGGACTAAAAGCTATGAATGTCCAGATGACCTGATCTTGCTTTTCTTGTTACAATTTACAACACGATTTATGGGGGAAATCTTGGTTAAATATTTTTTAGTTTCTAATTATTCAACTATATTGGTTACCCAAAAGACGGATATAGTTCTCTAAATCATTTGGAGTGTTTTTAACCATTCATTTTTTATCACTACATAAATTATATAAATAAGTATGTGTCTATAATGGACTAGAATTTTAGAAACATAATTTTTTTTAAAATTAGTATTATCATAATTAACTAAATCGCTTATAACATAACTATAACCAAGGGTGTGCGTATTCTATTGTTTATATACGCATACTGGTCACGGAACTAGTTCTCACGCAAGTAATTCTCGCCACCCGATTTTTTGACAGTTTTTGTGAAAAATAATTTGTTTTGGATGTAAGACCGTGAAATCTACTAAATGAAGCTTTTTCCATTGATTTACATGGAAAAATAACGGCACAGTAACAAAAATGGCGAGAATTGCTTCTGTCTTTTTAATGGCGAGAACTACTCTCTGACCAGTAGGGTACATAGCAAGTGGTTTGTGACGAGACCTGCACTCAAGTTGCTGACAGCTGAATTAATTTTTGATCAGGACAGCACTAAAACCTGTACAACTCTATCACACTGGATAGATGCCAGTGTTGTCGAACTGTTGTGGACCTGTAGAAAGTTCCCTAAAGGGAAATGTATTACTTTAAAACCCCAAATTCTCGTTAAATCTCGTTTACCACATAAGGCAGCACTGTATAGATCGCCTGTGTGGCAAGAAAACAATGGATTTTATCGGCCACGTTTAATTGACAGATCTTTTGTGTTAATGTGTTTTGGGCATTTATACGGTTGTGTTAACTGTTTTTTTTAAATTAAAGTAATTGTTTTTCAACCATTAGCTGTTATCTGTTTTCTTAAAAATTGACATTGTTGTTAACTGTTATAATGAAAATAAAAACCAGTTTGCTGTTAATAGTATTGCTCTTCGATGACATTCTGCTGTTATCTGTGTTTTCGTTTTTTTTTTCTCATGCATGTAAATTGCTGTTATCTGTTATCATTATTTTAAATTTACTGTAATCTGTTTTGGGAAAAATAGAAATTGTTAACCTGTCAATAGACCTCCCTCTAGCACCCCCCTCTTAATTGTCATTATCGAATTAAACATCATCAAAACGAGTGTATGCAAGAAAATGTAGATACTTTTGAAATTGTTGTATCTATTATATATATATTTTTGTCTAATTTCTTTGTCAATTATCCTTATATAAATGTTTTCAGTAACTGGGCAGGATTTGTTCTTTTAGACTCTAGCTAATTGTTTGGTGTTAAAAAAAACAACAACAAAAAAAACCAAATCAAAATTGTAATATTCAAGAGCGTTTCTTTCGTGTTTCTGTTTCTTCGTAATATTTTGTCTTTTCCTAGAAGAAAACAAAAGATTTATAAGATGATCGTCTGTATTAATGCAGTTTAAGTTCCTCATGTAATAAGTAAAACAGAGATGTGTAGTGTTGATCGACAGACGGAAATGTTAAACTCCCAGGGATGTAAAATTGGACTGGTACAAAAATCGATTAAATTACGAATGCTATGCGTGAAGATTTATTAGAAATTAAAAGCATATATTAATTGGTGTTATATGATCTATTGTGCAACTACCCAGAGAGCAAGTCGGTTGTCATTAAATGATGCAGGCCAGCTTACCCTTCCGGGTTCACGTGTTCTGTATTTTTATTGAAATGTCTGTTTATTGGTTTTGTCTTTTCTTCTGATTGTTAGCTGTCATCAAGCCCTGCATAATTGTGAATTTTTTTTGCGAAAAAAAATTATCATATATGTTTCAAATATATTTACCTGAATTGACTAGTCAACAAATCTGTAGAACATAAATTTAGCTACTAGTTTAAAGCATTGTCTTGTAATTTATTCGAAAATTATTCCCATTTTCTCTGCACATGATCTCACGGTCGACCTGGATTCTGTGGTTTGTAATAACTATACATTACGGTACTCATTTTTGGTCAAAATCAAATTATTCTTTTAACTTAACGTATTCTTTTAAGTTTAAACAGGAACTTATAAATCGGAAGACTTGGCGAGTGTTCAATCCGGTTTGTTATACTAGTCCCAGGTTTAAAAGTAAAATAACTGATCGTTTTGTGGTACTTTTTGTTGAGCAGTACCCAACTGTAGATATGGCAAGAAATTAGTTCACACTTTTATATAGTCCGAATGGGAAAAAAACACGTTGGATGGCATAGGATTCGTGGACTACGTTTTTTACAGTAAGATTTGTAACCAGTTACAAAGTTATGAATGTAACCGTTTTTGAAAATGTACAGTATTTTTAAGGCTTTTAACCTTGTACAACCAGTTTGTATAACCAGTAACAAAATTAATTTACACTTGGTCCAATCAGAGACATGTAATTATATGTCTCTGGTCCAATTGAAAGAGGGGCCTCGGTGGCCGAGTGGTTGAGGTAATTCGTCTACTATTGATCACGTGGTCTGTCAACACACTGATGTTGCGGGTTCGATTCTCATTGCTGGTAGTGTGTACTCGACTCTTATTTGACAAGAAATTTCCAGCTTTCCTACCGAAGTTCGTTTTCTCCTGGTACTCCGGCTTCGACTCCAATAAAAACTGCCATGATATGGCTGAAAAATTACCGACAGTGATTAAACAATATTGAAACAAACAAACACACAATTTCAATCTAGAAAGACTTTTTTTCATTACACATCAGTCGAGTTACAATATAAGGGAGACAACCATAGATGTTATTCTTCAATGTTTGGAGATAATAAAAAGACAAATGGCCCATACAACTTTCCTGAAAAAGAAACATATAAAATTCTTTGAAAGATGTTTACAGATTCTCCCGTCTCGTTATTGTTCTTTAGACAACAACAGGTAATATAATAAGGTGTAACCTTGGTGCAATAAATAATATGATAAATGGTAAGGAAACCGACCAGGCAAGAGCGGAAAGTCTACGGACGATTACAAATCCGGAATTCAGACGAATTGCAGAATCCTAAAAAAAAAGAAAGTCAGTGACCCCTCCCCCCCCCCAAAAAAAAAGAAAAATAAATAAATAAATAAAAATCTTTGATGCACTTCTCGTGTTCCTGGACGCATAGGCAGTGTCTGCCTTTAGAGTAAACACCCTTCGATAGGTATCGTTCGCACCCGAGTCATTTCGCACCGGGTCGATTCGACCTGATTGATTTATACTCGCACTAGGTCGTTTTTCCCACAGTAAAATATATGTTATATAATGATAAAGTTTTATTTTTGATTCTTGTATATGTTTATCCATTTTGTTTGTTCATGGTACAGGTGATTGATGTTTGGTTTATTTATCTCATTGATGAGCACAATCAGCTGTAACTATTGACGATTTCGAAACCCCAAAATCTCGCAAACGAGATTCGCCGAGAACAAGGCGTGAGGGGTAAGAGATATTGCTGTGATGTAAATGTATATTAAATGTGCCTTGTTTATTTGTTAATTGCTTATTTATGACCTGACACTTTACATTGATGAAAGGTACAGACGTGACAACGTGTTTTTTATATTGCCCACTATATACCGTGGTCGTGGTTTTTTCATTAAGAAATTCACCACCATACACCACGGTGGTATTCTGCGGTACATCGTGTTATGTCCACTACATATCGTGACCCACCGTGTTGACCACGGTGGATTTTCAATTTCCTTTCATGCTTACACAGTGAAAAAATTAAAATGTTCAGTTGCTATTTAATTTAGATATTTGTGTTAAAATATGCCGTTTTAATACGTTTGTTTGATAATAAAATTAATCTGCGTTCTGTTTATCTATTCATTATACAGAATACCTTAAAGTTTATTGTCACTGATTTAATTGACAATTATTCCCTTAACGTGTTCTTAAAGGTTAGAACACCGCATTTTGCCCTTACAATTGTCAAAATCTTTGCTATTCTATCGTCAAAATTTCCCTGTCAGCGCCTCTGATTAATGTTCCAACCGTTTGAACTTTTACCGGATGTAAATTGTGTCACACCTTAAATCGATCGATTATCTAAGTATTGTCCAGTCATCATTTTTTCAAGCACGTGCTCTCAAACATTTCAATAAACTTGTGTATTGTATAATTTTATAATTAACAGGTGAACACGCGGCTTCACATTTTTAACGGTAAAGAATACACAATAAATACGAGACTTGTAAAGAAATACACAATAAATGCGAGACTTGTAAAGAAATTCGTTTTAAAAACGTCAAAATCAATATACGACTTAAAATGCTACATTTTCAAATTTTCTGAATTATTACTTAATATAAATGTCGCAGAATATATTGTTCCACGAATGATTTTATACTCGATTCGTCGGTGTTGAACCACGTGTGTTAAAAAAATACAATCCTGATATAGAATCAACCATAATAGTCGTTTCAGTGTTAAAAGCCTGACACATCATCAACTTTTGTTGTAGAAAAGACTTAAGTAGCATCCTTATAATTTCTATAATGTTACGACAAGACCCTATGTCCGCAAACAGACATTCGTATCGGCGCGCAAAAAAAAACAACAACAACAAAAAACAAAAAAGAACAAAAGAAAACAAACTTACATACTGTTGAGTAAATTCGGGCAATTATTTTATATTGATATGAGTGTGGACAAATCAGTTCTTTCGTCTTCAAAAATAATTTTATTCCGATTTGTTTTATTCATGTTATAACAGACGTAAGTAACTATGCATATTTTATTGTTTGATCAATGTACCACAATACAACAAACTATTAAGAATAAGTATTTGTATTTAGAGAACAAAGGCAAGTCTAAAAGGGGTCTGATCTCGAGAATATTTATCCCAATAAATACTATGTCATGCAAAAACACCGAAACTGCGAGTTAATTTTAACGGGAACTTTATACAAATAACACGTCTGCCTCCATTTGAAAAATTGTCAGTTTTGTATATTTAGCTCAGAAGCACATCACTACTTTTTTTATATAAACCTGTTATATTAATTGTTATAGTTTAAAACGCCATTGTCCAAAGTAAATGTGTATTTAGAATTGTGCGTACGTAAGACTTCATTCAACCTTGTGAAACAGGCGCCTGTGCCATATCGTAGTTAAACTATATTTTATGTGGCGATTCTCGTTTATAAACTTTTCACATATTTATTATTCTTGCTGCATGTTGGCTTCAATTTAGTAATTTATTGTTGAATCCCATCCTGTTAACGAATTTTATATAACTATACGTGATGTAAACTTTTGTCCGCGTTTGTTAAAACAACTCTGGTTTTAAATACCAAATAAAGAAAAAGATCGCCGCTCAACTACCCGTTTTCTGTCGAAAAGGATTTATAATTATTAAAGAGAGTTCGCGTACAACTTCAGGACCATTCGTTATACGTTGTAATACACAAAAACGTAATGTGACAATTCAAATCCGGATAATTTACCGAACTTGTTCAGGGTAATATTTAATGCATAACACATGCATCCGGTTGAACAAATATTCGATCTTCAAGTCTACCGGCACATTAAATCATTATTGATTATCAACAAATAAAATGCATGTACAAATTATTCTTAAGCACTGTTTTAAAATGTTCTCTTTTCATTCGGGTAACGATGTTTAAACCCGCAATCAATTAAATGACAACGTTTATGTTGTGATGTACCACCGCGGAGATATCGTGGCCGGACCCCTGTGGCGACATGCCATGGTAGACTGAACTCCCTCATATGCATCCACCGTGGTAAGATTACCTGAGAAGATTCTTAACCACGATAGTAGGCGTGGATATACCATGGTGGGTGATAGAGAAAAGGATTAACTTCCATGGTGGGTTAGTGTTTTTTATAAAAAACACGTTGTCCCCTCTGTACTAGTAAAAATGAAAGACTAATAAAAGACCGACATAATAAGCGGCTAAAATGTAAATTTAGATAATTATTTTTATACGAAAATTCTGAAAATATTCAGTTCTTAACAATGTTTATGCACATGAACATTATTTTTCCGTTTTTTGGAATACCGGTAATTGAATATCTTTTGAAACAATTTTCAGTACGGTAAAAAAAAATTAAATGGAAATTGTAATTTGTCGGTATTTTTCTTTGATATTCCGACGATCCTCAACGGAAAGACACAATAACTGTCGATCTTACCCCCCCACCACCACCCCCACAGAACCACGTGACTATGGGATTTCGAAAAGGTCAATTTGCAACATGTGATCAGGGCGAAACGACCCGGAACCAGAATAACCACAGAACTAATGAAGGAAAGTCAACTTTAATAATATTAACTGTACTAAATGCCACATCCCCTTCAAAAAATATTTTCGCTTGCATGTTTTTATTATTCCATATTTTACCATTTATTATGAAAATCCAGTAGAAAAAATTTAGATACTATAACCTGTCCATGTTTTATACTATGCCTCTGTTGTTTAGTTGTTACAAATCATCCTTGACTTTTGCTACTGGAATTTTACATAATGAGTTAGCCATTTTTGTTTCTAAAGGGACCTTGCTTTGTTTACAAAAGTTTGTCTGCTTTCATGACATTCATTGGTATTCGGACAAACCGCAGGACTTTTTTTCTATCTTAGCTGCAGATGACATTACCCAAAGAATTTGGAATAGACAACAGTCGATTGTTCCTAACGTACAATTTCATTCTAATTTAGGTCCAATTTTACTATGGAAAATCGCCCTATCAAAATGAAAAAACCACCATTTTTCAAAACGCTGAATATTTTGAGGAAATAATTGTTGATTTCAAAAAGTACCTTCTTGATCTACAAAAGGAGCATAAGCTGAACTATACGCGGTAAGCAGGTTTCATGAATCCTTACCAAAATACGTTCACTTGTAGTATACCGTTTTAGGAGCTTATCAGTCAACAGCAGTGACCTATTCAGAAACTGTAAATACCGATCAAAAGTTATACACAAATTTAATAGGAAAAATTGTTCCTCTATCACCTGTTCATATTGCATACTTTTGCTATGGGAATTTTACATTGTAAGTCATCCATTTTTGTTTCCACAAGGATATTTATAAACAATCATTTGCTTTCAGGACATGCAATGGTATTCAGACAAACCGTGTGACTTCTCCAGCTTAAACTGACAACAACATTACCCTAAAGCTATCAAACAGACAAAAATTGACGACCCCTAAGTTATACTTCCTTTCAAAATAAGGTCAAAATTTACTATGGGCAAATTACCCTATCAAAATTAATTCAAAACGCTGATTAACTGTGGAAAATAATTCTTGATTTCAATAAGCACCTTTTTGTAAAAGGAACATAAGCTATATCTAGACCACACAGAGTTTTCATCACAAAAAGCCTCATGACAATCCAATAGGTATCACCTGACCTTGACCTCAATTATACAGTACAGTGACTAAAAAGTTTGTAAAGGTTTGGAATTAGTAACTTTCTCTGTAACCATGCATTATATATGTTTTACATGATGACATGATTAAATGTTATTTACATGTTGCACATAAAGTAACTTTTGTTCACTGCTCATCATTTGATGCGAAATGCGGGCGAGACATATTTTTTGTTGAGCATTAATATTCCTACCCTGGTATATTTTTAACAGTCAAACTGGTGTTCTACAATTTGTTTTGACTAGTGGGGCATCCTGATGTTGGAATGTATAAATGTGTTCTTACTGAAACCAATATAAGAACATATTTACCAATCTAGATGGCAATTAGAACTGATCCATCAGATAATAATCATTGTTCTAGTACTAATTACTAATGTTTTTTATTTATTATAGGATGACCGTAGGATTTTTTGGGATCTCTGGATTGGACATGTTAGACTCACTGGATGTTATAGAAAAGGACAAAGATAATATTATAAACTGGATATATTCTCTGCAACTTCTTCCAGATGATACAGGTATATGATTTAAAATACATACAGTAACAATGCCCAATCCAGTAGCTGTAAATTCTTTCTTGAACCTGAGTGTTTATATATGCATGTGAATGTTAACTTAATAATTATTTTCTACAGACCTGTGTAAAATTTTGAAATACAGCACTGTAACTTAAATATAAAATCAATTAAACATTTTAGAAAATTTAAATTAAATATACCTAACAACCATTGAAATTGTATACTTTTTCAGACGGCAATATACATCAGTGTGGTTTTAGAGGATCAACAACATTAGGAAATCCATTTAAGTCTGAAGAGGTCAGTGGTTATTAAGGAATGTTCTGCTAATTTTGTGACACAAGGATGTTTCCGATATGTTCCTCACTCAATCAGTTGTGCAGTATTCATCATTTACATGAATATTCAACAGATCTGACTGACAAATCAGATGACCTACTATTTTTTGGAGGTTAAAATTGTGTCTGTCATAAACATGATTTTTAGCCAAGTTGCAACGAAGTTGAACTCGGCTATTGTTATGATGATGGCGGGCGGCTGGGCGGGCGAAAACAATTGGTTTCCGGACCATAACTCAAAAAGTTGTGAACCGATTTTAATGAAACTTTAGGATATTGTTACATACCATGAGAGGAGGAACCCTATTGATTTTGGGGTAAATCCGTTCAAGGTCAAGGTCACAGCGACATAAAAACGTTAGAAAATTTCTTGAATTAGTTGTTTCCAGACCATAACTCAAAAAGTTCTCAACCAATTTTATTGAAACTTTGGGATATTGCTACATACCATAAGAGGAGGAACCCTATTGATTTTGGGGAAAATCCGTTCAAGGTCAAGGTCACAGCAACAGAAAAATTTAGAAAATTTCTTGAATTCGTGGTTTCCGGACCGTAACTCAAAAAGTTCTCAACCGATTTTAATGAAACTTTGGTATATTGTTACCTACCATAAGAGGAGGAACCTTATTGATTTTGGGGTAAATCTGTTCAAGGTCAAGGTCACAGTGACAGAAAAACGTTAGAAAATTTCTTGAATTAGTGGTTTCCGGACTATAACTCAAAAACTACATCAAGTACATATCTGAAATTTTACACAATGGTTCAATACTGTTAGAGGATTCACATATTCATATTTTATGCAACTTTGAAAATTTGTTGATAAAGCTTACATTTTTCCTGCTGAAACCCTTCCTCACTTTGTCTCCAGTTTACATGTAATGCCTGTAATAACCAATTATGTTAAATCTTAAAATGAAGACAAGGAAAGTTTTGGTTAATAAAATACGACAACTCGGCTTTTGCACCCCTGTGCATATTGATTTTTTAAGACTGATTTGGCAAACAGCTAATAGAAGTATCATTCTGATTGCTTATAAGTATAGGATTTTATGTATTTACCAATTATAAAGAAGTATATGAAAATGAAGAATTTGATAGAAATGAACCCACAGTTGATTGGGTGAAGAATGTAATGGGAGCCACCATGAATGAATCACTATTAGACAAAAGAAAATTTGTACCTTGTTTTTTCTGTTAAATAAAGACTAAGCAACATTTTTTATCCAATTTCCTCTGTCTATTACTACTTGTGTTGTTTAATTTAAAGGGTCTAATTATTTATTTTGACTGCCAATTATTTTAGTAATCCTAAGTTAATTTTTCTTGTTATTTAAAAAAGTGTTACTGATTTACTGCAGACTGCTTAGTATTTAAAACTACAAGCACGTCAAATTGCATTTAATAAACGGGGATGTTAAGTACTAATGCCAAATGCTATTCAAAAATTTGATATTTAATGACATATAATTAATTTTAAGTTTATTTTGTAGGCAAGGAAGAAACCAATTCCATTAGACTCAGGGCATATTGCAAATACTTATACTGCTTTATTGTCATTAATCATACTGGGAGATGACCTTTCAGGGGTTGACAAAAGGGCCATAACTGCAGGGCTGAGACAACTTCAGCAGGATGATGGAAGGTAATGTCAGTTTCTCTATTGTTGCCTTCTTTCACTACAACAGAAGTACACAAACCATCTTTGCTAATAAAAAAAGAAAGAAAAAATAGTAAAACTAATTTATGCATAACAAGTACATGTTAAATATTTATCCTTACTGTACTATGGTTGAATGAAAGCATCAAAAAGTCACTGAGGTTAAAAATCAATGGTGTAGGGGAGATAACCCCATATTTGTTCAGTGCTACATGATCATTTACTTTGATGTTATTGAAACAGATAATGTGTTAAACATTCTTTGTTGAATGTTGCCTATGTTTAATATCAAAGTTCAGTTTTGGCAAATTATTTTTTCTGTGTATAATTTCAGCTTTTGTTGTGTACCAGAAGGAAGTGAGAATGACATGAGATTTGTGTATTGTGCCTGTTGTATAAGTTATGTATTAGATGATTGGAGTGGTATAGATGTAAATAATGCTGTACAGTTCATCACAAACAGTATGGTAAGTATTAGTATAAGGTCATCACACAGTTAAAACAAATTTTCTCTAAACCTTAGTAAAATGATTTTGTCTTCTCTTATGTCCACATACCATAAATTGTTACAAATTTCTTATTCAATATGTATCTGTTTATAGCGAGCACAGCTCGCAGCGGGCAGCTTTGCTGCCCGCGAAGAGCGGTGAGCTCTACGGCAATTACGTGTCATGTGATCAAAATGAAATCACGTGATCAAAATCTGCTTAATGCTGATATTGATTTTTTTTCGTCCGGAAGTTGATATTGTCAAAAAACTGGAACAAAGTGAATGAAGAAGCACTAAATTTAATTTTAATGAAAGACTTAAAAATAAATTTGACAACGATAAAAATTTAATGTTATATTTAAAAATGACAACAAAAATTTTCATACTATTTTTTGCAATCTCTAAATCGATCTTTAAAAACTGACAATCAAATTATATTTCATGTGACGTCATCATTACAAAGAAAGACGTTACGTGACCACTGGAATTTAGAGGAACATTTAGGGTGTTCGGAAGTCAATTATGAAATGCACATTATATATTGATAATAAAAGACTATATTGTCTATATTGTCTGTGCTCGCATTTTGGCAATGCCTACTCCATATTATTTGTTAAAATTATTATTTAAACCACCATTCTTGCCAACTTTTTCTGAAAAAAAATCCATTTCAAAAGTCTTTAACCCATCAAGGATCTTAAGAGAGTCTTTAACTTACCAATATTCAATACTTTTAATTACCTTTTTGCAAATGGATTAAGCAAACTATTTTTGGAACTTATAAAATATTGCTACAAGTACATAAGACATATTCCTGAATAAGAAGGTTTTGCTGCCTGTAAAACATTTAAAATAATAATAATGATGAATAAAGAGTAGTAATGAAATGGAACTGATTTTTTATTATGATGACAATTCAAGCAAATAAATGATACACTGTGTGTTGACTTCATCCATTATTTTGTTTACAGTCATATGAAGGAGGTATAGGACAGGGACCAGGACTTGAAGCTCATGGTTTGTATCAAAAACAAAATTAATATTAAAGGAATGCTAGATTGCTAATTTTTATCTTGCAATTTGCAATTATTCTTTTAATAGATTAATACAAGGTGTCAATTAAAACTGACAGATATTGTTTGTAAATTTATATTGTTTGCAGTTTTTAGCCATGCCCACATTATGAATCTCCTAAGACAAATAAACAAATTAATAAAGGGAAAAACGTGTCACTATAAATTCTTTTATAATTTACAAGTATCGTTTTTATCCTGAAATAGATAATTTGCATTTTATACCCCAAAAAGCACACAAAACTTTTCTAGTCAGTTTTGGGTTAAAATTATAGAATGTATTAAAGTAATAACATGACAATCAAAATTCTGACCAATCAGATAATTTTGATTGTTGTTTTAGATATGGGGCACCTTTGGGGTTCACTAATATTTTATTATAAAAAATATTTTGAGCATTTTTTAAATTGCTTGATCAAAACAACATCAGTTGTAAAAAAAAATATAGCATAAATTCTTAATTCTTAATTCCCAGTCATTCATGAATTGGGTTCTGAGTTTGACCAGGATCTGGTATGCTTGTTTTAAACCTGGATTAACAAGGACTGCCAGTTTTACTCTGAAAGACCTGGATTCATTCTCACAACAACAAATGTAAAAAAAATATCACACCAAGATATAGCATTAAAATATTGCTGAAATGGTGTATAACTGAACACAAACAATATATAATAAATGTACAGTTTTAATAGCTGAGTCACTTTTCTTCTGAAGCAAAAAGTGTTTCCAGTTATCATTGGTCAGCAGTAATTTTTATTGAAATAAAGTTGAAAGGATACTTGTCTGTTTTATTATAGATGTATTTGTTTTTATAAAACTTTGAATGCAGTGATATGCTAAAATGACCAGTCCAGATTTTAGGACAGAAAAACAGTCATACAATTATTAAGAATTTTACTTAAAAATGAATTTCGCTATGCTTATGAAGGCTGTCGTTTGAAAAAATAGTTGGTGTGCTGTTTCTTGTCTTTCAATATGTTACATGTGAGTAGGAGGACAGGCAATTTGTTGTTTTGTTCTTCTTAGCGGTAAATTAGTAAAATAATCAATTTTTATTTATAATAAAGCATACTTACAATTGTACAGTAAAAAGTTTTAAGATAAGGTCAAATTTGATGAGAAAAGAGCATATAAACAATATGGCTGCAGCCGCTGCACTGAAAGGGATTGTTTAATCATTTTGTTTTTAATGTCAGCATGTTAATCTCCCTTTACAGGTGGTTCCACATTCTGTGCAATAGCCTCATTAGTACTGATGAATCAGTTATATGTAGCCTTTAATGAAAAGCAAATAAATCATCTTAAACGTTGGTGCATCAGTCGACAGCAGACAGGATTTCAGGGAAGACCAAATAAACCAGTTGATACATGTTACTCTTTCTGGGTTGGAGCAACATTAAAGGTTAGTAATATTTCTTTTTCTTTTTTTCTCTTTCTTTCAGCCAAAAATGAATACAATCTATACAAAAATGCATAAAAGAAGAAAGACTTGCAAATGAGGTACCGTATTCCAGTTTATATCAGGCTTGTTATGATCTATAATACACAGGGACTTCTTTCCCAAAATTGCAGTAGTGTATATGTACACAGTGGAAAAAATCTTGCGTTTATGTAAGGTATTTATTAGGTTTCTATAAAGTGTTGCCATCATGTTCAACCAATGCCTGTTAGTCTGTAAAGCTTTTTGTCTTTCAAGCTTTTTTTAACCACAGAACCAATTTGAATTAATCTTGTTATGGATGATCCTTATAAAGGCTCCCAGGAAACAGAAATAACCTTAAACCTTAAATTATGTTTTTATTCATTTTGGCAAAGTAAAATAAATAACAGATCTTCTTTATGGAAACCACTGTTGCCAATATGTAACAAACATGGTGTAGATGACCTTTGGCCGATCCCCTGCCAAAATTTGTCTTAGGTATGTTTGCTATTTGTCGACTGGAATAAATAGAAAATCTGTTTATTGGTTGTTTTTAAAATGCTTATTTTAGGTTTTTTGTTTTTGGCTTAAATACAAAGTTTTATTTCTATATGCTTATATCAGTTTAGGTAAGGCAAAATAATGAAAAAGAAATTTTAAACAAGGGAGGTAATTTTGATCAAAAAAATCAATTTTTGAGTACTCCTTGACTTGTTTCTATACAATAGAAACACTTTAATTCAGAGACCCCTATTTGTTTTCAACACTAAAATGTATACCAATTTCTCATCAGAAATAAGCCATGAAACCAACCTTTTTATACCCCCGCTCGACAGAGTCGGGGGGTATATAGTGGTCCTCAAGGCTGTCCGTCCGTCCGTCCGTCTTTCCGTCCGTCCGTTCGTCCGTCCACATTTGGTTTCCGGATAATAATTCAAAAAGTTTACATCCGATTTGAATGAAACTTTGGGATATTGTTATATATCAGGTTGGTAAGAAGCCTATCGATTTTGGGGGAATTCCGTCAAATTTCAAGGTCGCAGTCCACGAAAAACGTTAGGAATTTTAACAAAAACTTGGTTTCCGGATGATAATTCAGAAAGTTTACATCCGATTTGAATGAAACTTTGGGATATTGTTATATATCAGGTTGGTAAGAAGCCTATCAATTTTGAGGGAAATGCGTCAAATTTCAAGGTCGCAGTCCACGAAAAACGTTAGGAATTTTAACAAAAACTTGGTTTCCGGATGATAATTCAAAAAGATTACATCAGATTTGAATGAAACTTTGGGATATTGTTATATATCAGGTTGGTAAGAAGCCTATCGATTTTTGGGGAAATCCGTCAAATTTCAAGGTCACAGTCCACGAAAAACGTTAGGAATTTTAACACAAAAACTTGGTTTCCGGATGATAATTCAAAAAGTTTACATCAGATTTGAATGAAACTTTGGGATATTGTTATTTATCAGGTTGGTAAGAAGCCTATCGATTTTGGGTGAAATCCGTCAAATTTCAAGGTTCGCAGTCCATGAAAAACGTTAGGAATTTTAACACAAACTTTGTTTTCCGACAAAAACTCAAAAAGTTTGCATCCGATTTTAATTAAACTTTGGGATATTGTTATATATCATGTTGGTAAAAAGCCTTTTAATTTGGTGAGAAATCTGTCAAATTTCAATGGTCGCAGTACATGAAAAATGTTAGAAATTTTTACAAAAAAGTTGTTTCCAGACAATAACTCAAAAAGTTTGCATTTGATTTGAATGAAACTTTTGGATATTATTATATATTATGTTGGTAAGAAGCCTATCGCTTTTGGGGGAAATCTGTCAAATTTCAAGGTCACAGTCCACGAAAAATGTTAGAACTTTTTACAAAAGCGGGGGTATCAGTGATCTCTAGATCAACTTTGTCTACGGGTAGTTGTTTTTTATTTTGAATTATGATTACTTGCATCAAAAACTTTATGGCAAATATAAAGAAAATCATTTGAACTCTTTTAGGCATTAATAAATTGATATGATAGTATAGGTATGTCTTTCATTAATATTTGTAATTTTATGGAATTAAAAAGTAAATAATGAAAGAAGTTAATAATGTCCTGTATCCCCTTAGTAGATGACCACCAAGTTTTGTTTCAATGAACACAGTTGTTCCTGGTGGGGGAGGGGGGGGGGGTGGGGGGATTAAAATATAAAAGTGTGTTGGAAAAGAGATATGAAATGTGATGACACTGGCTTACCTATTTTGTCAAATGAACTAAACTGAAATAATTAAGGGGGGTTAAATCAAACAAACTGGATATGAATAAAATGTTCAGAAATTTTTTTCACATTTATTCAAATTAACAAATTAAGTCCCAGCAAAACTTCTATTTTTTAAGCATTTATTAGAAATAAAATTAAACCTAACAACTCTCTATAGAACCACAGAAACTGGAATCCATGCATTAAAGTACTGTGTGACTTCATGTCTTGTCAATATACCTATAAAATAGAGAACTCGGTACAGATACAAATGGTTATACATGTATTTCTATTGACATAATTTATGAACAAGAGGTTAATGAATGCAATTTGTTTATGGAATGATTTTAAGTTGTAACTATTATGTTTTAAACAATTTCTTGGAGAGGTACATTTGTAAAACTAAAACGTATCTGGGCCACAAATAACCTAGCTGGTGTCCTGAATGTCAATTTTTCTTTTCTATAACAGAGCAAACCCTGGGGGTAATGTTTGGCAACCATTGGAACTACCCTATGAGTAACAATTAGCTATTTTTACCCGAAATTACATTTTTGATAAAATTAATAAGTAATTGTAAATTGTATCAACCATTGGAACTACCCTATGAGTAACAATTAGCTATTTTTACTCGAAATTACATTTTTGATAAAATTAATAAGTAATTGTAAATTGAATCAACCATTGGAACTACCCTATGAGTAACAATCAGCTATTTTTACTCGAAATTACATTTTTGATAAAGTTAATAAGTAATTTTAAATTAAATCAATGTAGCTGTATTTCTTGGTAGAAATCTTAATAATGGTTACATTAAAATAGGTCTGATACCTTAATCAGCTGATTTTTAATTAATCTTGACCTTTCACAACATTTTGGACAATTTTTTTGATTTACTTATTGACAAACACAATGTTTCTTTATTTCAGCTTTTAGATATTTTTGAGTTAACAGACAAAGAATTTAATCGAGGATTTATGTTAGAAACACAAAACAGTATAACAGGAGGATTTGCTAAATGGCCTGATCACACACCAGGTATAACTAACTTGTTAAGTAACATTGAGGCAAGTATCAGTACCAACCCTTATTGCACACGATCCTGTAAGATTTTTGTATTTCTTTAGAGGATATGGTGCATTCACTTGCCAATCTATCCGTTTTTATCGTTCTAAATTAAAGCAGCACTGAGCTTGCACACACTTTAGAGACTGTGTATATGGTTGTTATTTGAATGTATTAGTTTATCTCAGATTAATCACATTGGCAGTACAGTAGTCCCCCTCTCATAAGACCAACCCATCTGTGTGCATCTTGGGGGGGTGTTCTTTCTTGAGGGAATATAGTTTATACCGCTTTGTCAGTTGATTTGCATGAAGAAATGTGAAGTGATCATGAATCCCACAAATGAAATATTTATATTTTTCAGTATAAATAAAAATTTAAAAAAAAATTCATGCTGTTTTTTATATGTTAAAATTAAAAAATAAAATAATAATTCCAATTCTCCTTGACAGTGAATGTTTCCATTCCTGTTTCATTTGCATCATCATTGTTTTTTATCCATTTTATTGTCTACCCTGGCTCCACTTTGTAGTTCATTAAGGTTCTGTTTAGTTTGGAAAAATCCAGGTTTTTCTATTTCCAGTTACAGACATCTGCGATCTTTGACAACTTTTTGATGAATGATTAAGTTGGTACATGTACTATTATCTCCTTGATGAATATTTCTGTGTTATTTTTTTTAATAAAAAACCTGATTTCTGTCATGCCAAAATCAATCTGATCTACAATATCCTACTTGCTTTCCCCTTTATTTCAGCACGAAAAGCTTTCTTCCTTTACATGATTTTCAACATTTTGTTTTTGTTGTTGAACTGGTTCAGAACTGGTTTAGAATAATGACTTCCAAAACAAACATCCAGTCATTGGTGAAAATGGTCAGTCGTGAGGGGAATTTTACATTGTTGTGTCTAAGATTTGTGGTCACTGTTAGCATTTGAGTGTAGTCATTCCTGAGAGGTAAAGTTACATCAGAAACACTTAATGCATCAGGATTTTGTCCAGATATAGCGGGTGGTCGCTGGTGAGGGGATCAAATTAGAGAGGGGCTACTGTACAAGGTAAAAGGTTTTACCTGTGTCTGTGAAATATTTATACCTCACACTATAAAGAAGTTAAGGGCGTAGTACCTTTGACCTGCCTATAAACAACTCTTGGTCAACAAAAAAAAAGCATTCATTTCTTATCTGATTTTCAGTAAATTGGTTAGCTTTCTGTTATGAATTCTCTTGTGGTTTAACGACATTTTTACAAGTAACTTATCAGAGCATTAATATCTGTTAGCTTTTTACATTTCAATCTTTTTCTCTAAAACCACTGGGCCAATGAAAACCAACTTTGTCACAGTGTTCATTGGATGGATTTTTTTTTAAATGTTTTTTATTCTGATTGTTTAAATGGTACTCTAAAAAGTTTTCAAAGGCTTCTTCTCTGAAACAGGTTAACCAATAGAAACAAAATGTATTAGCAATAATTATTTGATGTCCTCTATAAAGTTTATGTTTTTTATGCCAAAAAAGAATTCAGAACAGCCGCCACTGCAGGACTTAGTTTAGCATAGGACCCAATGGGAAATGGTTTAAAAAGATTTCTTCTCTGAAACGTGTTAACCAGTTAAAACAAAACTTGTCACCAGTATTCACTGAATGGTCCTTATAAAGTTTACATTTTTTAAAAACAATCAGAAATTCAAAATGGCCACCACCCCAAAACTGAGTTTTCAAATAAGACCCTTTGGAAACAGTTTATGAAGGTTTCTTCTCTTAAACCACTTAATCAATTAATCAATTGAATATTAGTTTCAATTGGATGGTCCTCCATAAGTTATATGTTTTTTATTCCAATTGGAGATTCAAAATGGCAGCCACCACAAGACTTAGTATGGGAAAATATTTTAATAGGCTTCTGAGAAACCGGTTATCCAATCAAAACAAAATTTCCTAGCAAAATTGTTTTGATGGTTCTCTGTAAAGTTGATGGTTTTTATGCCAATCAAAATGGATGCCACCAGAGGACAGATGGTCCTCTACACATTTTTTTTAAGCCAATAAGACAACAACAAAACTGGCCACCATAACCATTACAGACTCTAACAGAGTAATCTCAAATGACATCCTTTTCTGAAACTTGCAAAGCTGATTTAAGCCAAATTGTACATGAATGTTTATTGGATGGTGCTTGTTCATTTGACTGTAAATCCATGATGGCTGCTATTGTAGGAATTTATTTAACAATGAAACCTATAGGAATGTTAAAAATTGCCTCCTATAGCCAGTTGAAACCATCATGGATGCCAGCAGAAAATTGAAAACTACATGACTTATAATTAGTTTAACATCAGTTTAATGGCATTTTCATTGCCTAAATCAGATGAGTAATACAGGCTCTTTAGAGCCTCATGTTCATATAAATCGGGTGAGCAATACAGGCTCTTGTGAGCCTCAGATTCATATAAATTAGTAATACATGCTCTTTAGATCCTCAGGTTCATATAAAGTAGTAATACATGCTCTTTAGAGCCTCAGGTTCATATAAATCAGGTGAGCAATACAGGCTCTTGAGAGCCTTTGGTTCATATAAATAAGTTATACATGCTCTTTAGAGCCTCTGGTTCATATAAATCAGGTGAGCAATACAGGCTCTTGAGAGCCTCTGGTTCATATATACAAATCATGTGAGCAATACTGGCTCTTAAGAGCCTCTGGTTCATATATATAAAGGAGTTTATGGTCACAACATTGTTTTTTTTCAAGTACAGGAACATTTAAATCATCTTTAATAGTCCCAGCTTTTACTCTGTAAAAGCTCAGTACAATAAACAACTTCTTTCATATAGTATTTACTTTTATCTGGACAGCATCCTTCTTATGGTAAAATGGAGTTTGCAATATTACTGCTAAATATCAAGATTAAAACAAACTTATGGAGTTTACTGAAAGTATTTTGTGTGACAGGTATATATATATAGTATCTAATATGATGTGCATAAAATGCTTCGAGTCCATGTGCGTTTATTGGAATTTGCCAGTATTTCACAATTTTACCTGTGGTTGAAAAGCATTGGCCACATTTAAAAATTTGTCCATGGTCAAATTAGTATAAATTATATTAATGACCAAACGAATTATTTCTTACATGTAAGTCTCATTCATCTATTGTTGCCAAGTAGACACACAGACATTAACTGCTTAGAGCTTGTAGTTATCCATCTCAATTTATTAAAATGCTTTAAAAAAAATTTTTATTACATGCATCTTCCATCTGTAACATAAATAAGAAATTAAAAGTATGGAACAAGGAAAATGTTGGTTAAATACAATAATTTGCATTGACATTTGGATGTCTAAAGGGAGTATTTCTTTTCTATTCTATTAAAAGCATTTCAAAATTAGAATTAAATCCTATATTAACATTGTATGGTATGTAAATGAAGAAAAAAACTGTTTGAAAAATACAGTGTTGACATGATATCAGATAGGAAAGACCTGTAACATACATCATTAGGACTACCAATTCATTTTATGATTGAAATAACTGATCACAGTTTAGGCATCTAATATATTTGATCAAAGACAATTGATTAAAGGATCAAAGTGATAATTTACATATCCTCTGATAGAAGTCTATCATTTGTAACAGGATGGTTTAATTGATGCTGAAGTTAAAGGTACATAATCTTCAGATTCAGATCTGCACTGACATCTGAAATTAAAATCTCTCATTATATGGTAAATAAAATTTGTGATCTTACATGAAACTGTTACTTAGTCGTGTTTTAATGCCGATGGTAAAAATGTAATTAGCTTTTAGCTTTTAATGTTAATTGATATTGTTAAACTTTTGTTTGCTAATGAGTACATATTTTTGCACAAAGATAAATCTCGTATTTGTTTAAACTGTTGTCAAGAGAAATCCCAACAGAAGTTCTAGAAGTTATTTTGACATGTTTGGATATTTGCTCTAAAAACATGTTTGTAATCTCTATTTGTAAAGGTTTAGTTATTCAGATAACATTTATTAGTTTAAATACAAAGTAAAATTTCCATACAATTAAAATTTATGTTGTACAGTTTAAAGACTTAGAAAACACTATATAACAGTGCCTGGTAACATTTTCAAAAATAACTGGAGTATATTACGATGACCAGAAAGATCTCATTACAGTGACTAGATGTTCTTTATTACAATGACCAGATAGACCTTATTACAGTGACCAGACTATATTACAATGACCAGATAGACCTTATTACAGTGACCAGACTAGATTACAGGGACCAGATAGATTTTATTACAGTGACCAGACTGTATTACAATGACCGGATGGACCTTATACAGTGACCAGACTATATAACAATGACCATGTAGACCTTAGAACATTGACCAGACTACATTACAATGACCAGATATACCTTATACAGTGACCAGACTATATTACAAGGACCAGATAGACCTTATACAGTGACCAGACTATATTACAGTGACCAGATAGACTATATTACAATGAAAAGATAGACCTTTATAAAGTGACCAGACTATATTACAGTGACCAGATAGACTATATTACAATGAAAAGATAGACAGTGACCAGACTATATTACAAGCACCAGATAGACCTTATACAGTGACCAGACTATATTACAGTGACCAGATAGACTATATTACAATGAAAAGATAGACCTTTATAAAGTGACCAGACTATATTACAGTGACCAGATAGACTATATTACAATGAAAAGATAGACAGTGACCAGACTATATTACAATGACCAGACAGACCTTATACAGTGACCAGACTATATTACAGTGACCAGATAGACTATATTACAATGACAAGATAGACCTTTATAAAGTGACCAGACTATATTACAGTGACCAGATAGACTATATTGCAATGAAAAGATAGACCTTTATAAAGTGACCAGACTATATTACACTGACCAGATAGACCTTATACAGTGACCACACTATATTACAGTGACCAGATAGACTATATTACAATGACAAGATAGACCTTATACAGTGACCAGACTATATTACAATGACCAGATAGACCTGATTACAATGACCATTCTATATTACAATGACCAGATAGACCTTATAAAGTTACCAGACTATATTACAATGACAAGATAGACCTTATTACAGTGACCAGACTAGATTACAGTGACCAGAAAGACTTTATTACAGTGACCAGAGTGTATTACAATGACCAGATAGACTTTATACAGTGACCAGACTATATTACAGTGACCAGGTAGACTATATTACAATGAAAAGATAGACCTTTATAAAGTGACCAGACTATATTACAATGACCAGACAGACCTTATACAGTGACCAGACTATATTACAGTGACCAGATAGACTATATTACAATGACAAGATAGACCTTTATAAAGTGACTAGACTATATTACAGTGACCAGATAGACTATATTGCAATGAAAAGATAGACCTTTATAAAGTGACCAGACTATATTACAATGACCAGATAGACCTTATACAGTGACCAGACTATATTACAGTGACCAGATAGACTATATTACAATGACAAGATAGACCTGATTACAATGACCATACTATATTACAATGACCAGATAAACCTTATAAAGTGACCAGACTAGATTACAGTGACCAGAAAGACTTTATTACAGTGACCAGAGTGTATTACAATGACCAGATAGACTTTATACAGTGACCAGACTATATTACAGTGACCAGATAGACTATATTACAATGAAAAGATAGACCTTTATAAAGTGACCAGACTATATAATACAGTGACCAGATAGACTATATTACAATGACCAGACAGACCTTATACAGGGACCAGACTATATTACAGCGACCAGATAGACTACATTACAATGACAAGATAGACCTTTATAAAGTGACCAGACTATATTACAATGACCAGGTAGACCTTATACAGTGACCAGACTATATTACAGTGACCAGATAGACTATATTACAATGACAAGATAGACCTTTATAAAGTGACCAGACTATATTACAGTGACCAGATAGACTATATTGCAATGAAAAGATAGACCTTTATAAAGTGACCAGACTATATTACAATGACCAGATAGACCTTATACAGTGACCAGACTATATTACAGTGACCAGATAGACTATATTACAATGACAAGATAGACCTGATTTTACAATGACCATACTATATTACAATGACCAGATAAACCTTATAAAGTGACCAGACTAGATTACAGTGACCAGAAAGACTTTATTACAGTGACCAGAGTGTATTACAATGACCAGATAGACTTTATACAGTGACCAGACTATATTACAGTGACCAGATAGACTATATTACAATGAAAAGATAGACCTTTATAAAGTGACCAGACTATATAATACAGTGACCAGATAGACTATATTACAATGACCAGACAGACCTTATACAGGGACCAGACTATATTACAGCGACCAGATAGACTATATTACAATGACAAGATAGACCTTTATAAAGTGACCAGACTATATTACAGTGACCAGATAGACTATATTGCAATGAAAAGATAGACCTTTATAAAGTGACCAGACTATATTACAATGACCAGATAGACCTTATACAGTGACCAGACTATATTACAGTGACCAGATATACTATATTACAATGACAAGATAGACCTTATACAGTGACCAGACTATATTACAATGACCAGATAGACCTGATTACAATGACCATACTATATTACAATGACCAGATAGACCTTATAAAGTGACCAGACTATATTACAATGACAAGATAGACCTTATTACAGTGACCAGACTAGATTACAGTGACCAGAAAGACTTTATTACAGTGACAGATAGACCTTATTACAGTGACCAGACTAGATTACAGTGACCAGAAAGACTTTATTACAGTGACCAGAGTGTATTACAATGACCAGATAGACTTATACAGTGACCAGACTATATTACAATGACCATATAGACCTTATACGTGACCAGACTATATTACAGTGACCATATAGACCTTATTAGTGACCAGACTATATTATATATTTTATATATAATTACAATGACCAGATATACTTTATTACAGTGACCAGACTATATATTTCAATGACCAGATATACCTTATACAGTGACCAGACTATATTACAATGACCATATAGATCTTATACAGTGACCAGACTAGATTACAGTGACCAGACTATATTACAGTGACCAGAAAGACTATATTACAATGAAAAGATAGACCTTTATAAAGTGACCAAACTATATTACAATGACCAGACAGACCTTATACAGTGACCAGACTATATTACAATGACCAGATAGACCTTATAAAGTACCAGACTATATTACAATGACCAGATATACTTTATTACAGTGACCAGACTATATATTACAATTACCAGATAGACCTTATACAGTGACCAGACTATATTACAATGACCATATAGATCTTATAGTGACCAGACTATATTACAATGACCAGATAGACCTTATACAGTGACCAGACTATATTACAAGGACCAGATAGACCTTATACAGTGACCAGACTATATTACAGTGACCAGATAGACCTTATACAGTGACCAGACTATATTACAGTGACCAGATAGACTATATTACAATGAGAAGATAGACCTTATTACAGTGACCAGACTATATTACAGTGACCAGATAGACTATATTACAATGACAAGATAGACCTTATTACAGTGATTAGACTATATTACAGTGACCAGATAGACCTTATTACAGTGATTAGACTATATTACAGTGACAAGATAGACCTTATTACAGTGATTAGACTATATTACAGTGACCAGACTATATTACAATGACAAGATAGACCTTATTACAGTGACCAGACTATATTACAGTGACCAGATAGACTATATTACAATGACAAGATAGACCTTATTACAGTGACCAGACTATATTACAGTGACCAGATAGACTATATTACAATGACAAGATAGACCTTATTACAGTGATTAGACTATATGACAATGACCAGATAGACCTGATTACAATGACCATACTATATTACAATGACCAGATAGACCTTATACAGTGACCAGACTATATTACAATGACCATATAGACCTTATACAGTGACCAGATAGACTCTATTACGGTCATCAGATAGACTTGGTTGTGATGACCTTTCAACAATGACCAGAATACAGTGATCAGTCAAGTGTATTACAATGACCAGATGAAATTTAACAGGAAGATTGCACATGTATTGAAGTTGTGCATCTGCTATTATGGAATTGTTTAAGGATTTTCTCCTAATTTAACAGACGGGAATTTTCATTTTTAAAAAAAATTGTGAGATATACCCCTTCATCATATACACATAATGGAGAGTGTGTACCAATTTTATTTTGACATTTATAATAAATGTGTGAAAACAGCACTTGTATTTCTCAATCATGAGGTATAAGATATAACAGTTGTGATTATTTAGGTATCATTTGTATGGATGGTATGTTTTGTTTAGATCCTCCTACATTTTCAAAACAAAACACCAAATTCTTGAGCAACAACATTGTATGCCATTCAAAATTTATAAAGGCATATGCATTGCAACCCAGTCATTTAAGACTTGCGATTTTTAAATGACTGGATCAGCTTAATTACATTAAACTACATAAATAATATTACAAATGACTACTGGTCAAGGAGTAGTTCTCACCTGCAAGTAATTCTCGCCACACGATCTTCTGACAGTTTTTGTACAAAATTGGCGTTTTAAAAGTGACCAGCGTAATTTGTTTTGGATAGAAGGTGGTGAAATCTATTAAATGAAGCCTTTTCCATTGATTAACATTGAAAAATAATGGCACAGTCACAAAAATGGCGAGAATTGCTTCTGTCTTTTTAATGGCGAGAACTACTCTCTGAACAGTAGATCTTCTACTATGAATTAGTTTTTTTAGGATAGGCAAATAACAAGTTCCAGTACTAACACAGTTGTTTGGTTACTCTGATAAATTGCTCCAGTTTATAAAACTACAAAATTATGTACCATTAAACTGCAAAAATTGTTTCAGCAAAATATGTTTATTACACAGTATATTAAAGGACCAGAAAAGGTCAACTTTATAACAGTGACAACATTGACATTATTACATTGACCAGATCCACTATATTACAATGACCATATCAATTTTTTCACAATGAACAGAACAATTATGGTACACTCATGACATCAACATAAAGAAACAATTCATGCATACAATACTTTATTCTCTTTTTAACATGGGTGTGAGTTGTATTCATGAATATTTTTCCCCATGCAAAAATAATGCTTATTCATGTTCAAAGTTTCAATTCTAATTTTGACAAATATCGTTATCTGTACATTGAAAGTTGCATATAAATGTGCACTAATGTATGGCTGTTTCACATCCCTCTTGCATGTATTATTGCAGAGTTGTTAGATAAATAATTGATTAAAAGTAAGTTAAATTGTACACATCTCCGAATTTAGACTAAAAATAACAACATTATTAACAATAATGATAACACTTAACAATATTGATTTTTTATGTCAGTTTGTAGATTTACATATATTGTATACATGACTTCTGTGCTTTCTATTTGTGCCTTTTTAGCTCACCTGACCAGAAGGGTCATGTGAGCTATTGCCATCACTTGGGGTCCGTCGTCGTCCGTCCTAGTCGTCGTTAACTTTTCTTCAAAAATCTTCTCCTCCAAAACCACTGAAGGGATTGCTTTGAAACTTTGCACACATCATTAGTAAAATGTCCTCTACCAAGTTTGCACAAATCATGGCCTCAGAACAACCAACATGGCCGCCATGGCTAAAAATAGAACAGGGGGGTCAAAATACAGTTTTTTGCTTATAGTTCAAAAAGTAAAACAGATACAGGAAAACCGAAGAGACTTTCCTTCTTCAGCATCTTAAGCTCTACAAAACACTCCATTGGGTCAAAGTTGTATGATGACTCCTTGTAGGAGTTATTGCCCTTTAATTGTCAAAATTGATGATTTTTGTCATTTATGCCTCAAAATCTTGAAAATTATTAGAACTAGAGAAAAAGTTAGCATTGCTTAATTGTTTTGCTCAACGAGGGCTACAAAAATGACTATGGGTCAAGATTGTCTGATTAACCGTTTAGGAGTTATTCCCCTTGAACTGTTTTTTTTAATCTGTTTTAATTGATTTTTTAAAATCTTCTTCTCTGAAACAACTGAAAGTACTGCTTTGAAACTTTGTACACATCATCCGTCAAATGTCCTCAACCAAGTTTGCACCAACCATGGCTGCAGATTAACCAACATGGCCACCATGGCTAAAAATAGGACGGAGGGGGGGAGGGTAAAATACAGTTTTTGCCTTATATTTACAAAATTGTAACAGATACAGGAAAACTGAAGAGACATGCCTTCATCTGCATCAAAAGCTCTATGAAAAACTCCATTGGGTTGAAGTTGTATGATGACTCCTTGTAGGAGTTATTGCCCTTTAATTGTCGAAATTGATTATTTTCGACATTTTTGCCTCAAAATCTTGAAAATTATTAGAACTAGAGAAAAAGTTAGCATTGCTTAATTGTTCTGCTCTATGGGGGCTACAAAAATGACTTTAGGGTCAAGATTGTCTGATGAACCATTTAGGAATTATTTTCCTTGAACATTTTTTTAATCAATTTTACTTGATTTTAAAAAATCTTCTCCTCTTTAACCAATGAAAGGACTGCTTTGAAACATTGCACACAATTTTTATTTTCTTTTGTTGTTAGTGTAGTTTATATACAAATCAATATCTTTCTCTTTTTTGTAATTGTATTGTTTGTTATGGGCCCATAATTGGTTAATAAAGTATCTTACCTTATCTTATCTATAATGCACTATTAAAGAGCTTTTTTTGCTGTATATTTTTAGATGCTCTACATGCCTACTTTGGTGTGTGTGGAATGTCATTGATTGGTGAAGAAGGAGTACAGCAAATGCATCCAGCGCTCAATATAAGTCAAAGAGCTGCTCAACATCTAGAAAATATACACAAATCCTGGAGAGAAAACTCATGATAAAAGCTACTTTTAGACTATTTTAAATTATGTGATACTTATCGCAAATTACATGTCATGAGTATTACTTGAACAAAGTTTTTCAAACACATAGTCCGGTGTAATCTGATTCTCCATTTAATTAAACTACTAGTTAAAGACCACACCAAGTCACTAGACAATTTCTTTAAATACATACTATCTACAGTCTTTGGACATTTAGAAAAAAATACTAACAATGTATATGCAATAATTCCATCTCAGTTTCAGACCAATTACTTCCTTTTTATTGTTTTTAAGATTGGGTGAAATCATACATTTCATGGAGCTTTTGTAAGCAAATGTGTATGTACTTAAGTATCTGGCCATGTGACTATAGTGAAAGTCAGTGTGTTTTGGTTGAAGTTTTTGAAAAATGAAAATGAAAAAATCGTTGCATTTCAAAACGCTGAATATTTTAAGGAAATAATTGTTGATTTTCAAAGTCTAATTTTGGGATCTATAAAAAGGAGGAAAGCATGACCATACAAGGTAAGCAGTTATTATTTGTCAGGTACAAAAACCTCCATCAAATCATTCTGACTCTGACTATAGGTGTGGCACAGGTCACAAGATCTTGGTTTTGTTTGAGTAACATAGTGTTCCTAATCAGGGTCAGATTACTCACTGGCAAGATATTTAAACAGTAGGGTTTACTGATGTTATGTAATTTGCAACAAGAATATAACTGAGTTCCCCTGGCCAAAAATTAATATATATCAGTATAGATCATCATAACATATAATTATCACAGGAAATAAGAAGAGTTAATTTTTTCTGAATTTTTGTATGCATGCTTATACTTAACAGATTTATTAAGTTTGGTGTTATAATTTTGTACCATGTACATGCCTTTAAAGATATTTTTTGAAATTAATCCAAAATCATTTCTCTCGTTTCTCTCTATTTTAGTTACATGAGTTATTAGCACAATTTGTTTTTTTTTCTTTTTTTTTAAAAATCAAACTAAGTATTCATTGCTTATAATTTATTCAATGGCTAGATGTTTCTCTGAAAATAAAACTAATATTAAATTCACTAATGTGCCATTCACACTCTCAAACCCTTGCTATTTTAATATAATTACTATTCTTTTGAAATGTATGAACCATATTGTATATACATGTAGATATATTACTCAATGTGTTTGTCTTTATCTAATTTTTGATAAAGTATATTCATTTCTATAATTGAGTTTTAGTTATTTTTTATGAAAATGACGGTGAGTTGT
The DNA here is from genome assembly GCA_944474755.1 of Limnoperna fortunei. Taxonomy (NCBI): domain Eukaryota; kingdom Metazoa; phylum Mollusca; class Bivalvia; order Mytilida; family Modiolidae; genus Limnoperna; species Limnoperna fortunei. The sequence goes on from OX104116.1 coordinate 73,814,928, forward strand.
TGCTGTTATTTTTGTTTGTCATCTATCCAAAAACTGTTAAAAAGTTGATGTGCCTTTTTAACCATTTGGCAAATACATCTTTTTTCCAGTTACGCTTCTTAAGGGGGGGGGGGGGGGCTATAGGAGGGTCCATTAACAATTTTTTTTTTATTTTTCCCAAAACAAATAACAGTAAATTTAAAATAATGATAACAGATAACAGCAATTTACATGAGAAAACAGAAAACAGTGAGTTCAAAAATCGAAAAACAGATAAGAACAGAATTTCATGGAAGGGCAATACTATATATAACAGTTAACAACAATGTCAATTTTTAAGAAAACAAATAACAGCTAATGGTTGAAAAAACAGTAAACAGTTGCTTTATTTAAAAAAACAGTTGACACACCTGTAAAAATGCACAAAATACATTAACAGAAAAGATCTTGCCCCCTCCCTTCTTACAACTATTTCACAAAATATGTACACACATTTTTTTCCATTGTGATGCACATAAAACTCTGCAAGAGCAAGTTAAAGATATTTTTTAAAATTACATTCAGAAAAAGAACCCATGGAATAAAGATCAGTTGAATTGGTTATTAGTTATGATTAGACCTATGTACAAGGAACAAAGTTTTCACATCTCATGACATTCTTTGATCCTGTGGTAGAAGGTAACCTCCTTGTTCTCTGTCATAAAATCATGGAATAAACTTATTTTAAATCTAAACAGGTACAGAAAATAAAACTGGGAATCATATCTTTACAATAAACTTTAAAGGAATTATGTTGGATTAGTTTGAAATTTTTTAATATTATCTGGAAAACTAAAAAAAACAAAAGAAAAATCGTGTGTGGAAGAACCTGGGCAACATTTCAATCTAATAAAAAAATTCCAACAAGACTGGGAAAGGTTATACTTGTTCCTGGTTTAAGATTGTTTGTTGGTTGTTTAAATAGGGTCAAACGTCACTTTCAGCAATTTTTCAGCTATATTGGGGCATTCACTTTCATTGGGACAGGAAGCCAGTCAGTCCCCAGTGAAAACCCTTAAACGTTTGCAGGCATCAGTCCACAGTGAAAACCTTGAACGTTTGCAGGCAAAATAACATTTACTCTAAAACTACAAAGTAAAATGGATTGTAGGTTTGTCTCATCGATGAATGTGAGGTTTTATTACAAAAACTAATTACTTTCAGTGTATCATTGCAGCATGTGGAATTCTTGTTATTTTTTGTTAGATGACATTTCCTTTAAAAAAAACCAAGTAACTCTGTCTAAACATTAATGATCTTATATATTTGAGTAAAATGCTTACTAATGTTTTAAAACGTTTTGTACATTGAAAATATCCAGATTGAAACCATAATCTTGTATTCTAGGAGTTGAACGTGTATGCACATTTCCTTCTGTTAAATCAGCCAAAGATACATTGTTCGTCATGTTTCCTTTGAGTCAAAGTGATTGGTTGAGTGCAAATATACTAAGTTTTCCTATTTTTTTTACATCAGAATTGTATTGCACAAAATAGAATATTCTACCATTTTTGCAATAAAAAGCCATTCCTAAAATAACCGATTTAGCAAAAAAAATTGAAACATTTATTCGATACAACTAAAATGTTTCAAGTTAAAAAGCAATGATCAGCCAAACATCTTTAATTTTTATTAACAAATAGACAAAATTTGTAGCACAAATTACAAAAAAACTTTCAGATTGTATAATGTGGCTTATGGATGCGCTAGTGCAATTAGTCCGAGAATCCTCTGCCGTCCAACACTTTTTTTTTGCACGCAAAAAAAGCGTTGGACGGCAGAGGATTCTCGGACTATAGTGAAATAAATCGCAATTAAAACAAATATATAAATAAAATTATGTTTATTAATTATTAGCTTACCCCGCGAAAGCTATTAACATCACCTTGCGGTGTTTGCTGTCCTCGTGTCTTTAAATATTTGTACATGTTATTTTTCAATCTTCTATTAAACCACCGGCAAATTAAATAATCACGTTTCGGAAGTAACAAAATTTAAAACAGAACGTCTATTCGATATCATTCTTGTCTAGTCCATGTACTGAATACTACAAATTTTTCAATCATTAATCGAGCAATGGCCACCGCATTATTTTTGCTGTTGCAAAAACATGACGCTTATTTAGATTTACTATATTGTTATACAGGGCCTCGGTGGCCGAATGTTAAACGTATTTCGTATACTATTGATCACTTGGCCTGTCAACACTGAGGTTGCGAGTCCCACTGTCGAAGGGTGCGGTGGACTCCAATCTTAATTGACAAGGATTGCCAGTTTTCCTACCGAAGGACTGGTTTTTCTCCGGCTTCCTTCCCCAATAAAAACTGTACGACAAAGATTGCTGAAAGTTGCGTTAAACATCATTTAAACAAACAAACAGTATATTGCTATACAGAAAAGAATTAAATTAGAAACGCAGTGTTTTAAGATTTTGTATTAAGTAAGGTGTGTGAAAGAGAACATCGTTGGTAAAATACCAAAAAAATGTAATAAAACGCTGTATCGTTAGTGGAAAAGGTTTTTGGATTTAAATGACTGAAAATCGCTGTCTAGTTTTCGGAACTTTTTAATTTCTCATTGGTTTTGATGAAGAGAAAACATGGATCCTACAGACTATCTTATTAGTGTCTAGCACATCAAATACTCTCAACGCAATACTCCGTCACAATGTGTGAACTCTCCCAAACTCCATGTAATGATTCTGATACCTAAGACTTGCAGTAGAGATTTTGAAGCACAAGCAGCTACAAACGCCGAAACCAATATTACGGAACTTTTAACTAATTGACGTGTTTAGGTAACCAGCTTGTAGATTCGAGAAGTAAATGGTTTTTTTTCAACATAAAATAAGATAAAACAGTAAATTCAAAGGTCTTAACATGTTATATAATTGTAAAATGTATTTTCAATAGTAGATTTCAGGGCAAAATATGTCACAAATAGTAGTTTGAGGTTGTTCATGTTCTTTTGAATTAAAAAAAAATATGACTGCTTATGTCGATCTATGGTTGACATGTACTTTTAAGATCGGAAGTAAAGTGTAAAACAGTATAGTGCCATGTTTTAGCTTAAAATTGACCATCTTACAACGTTAGTTGTACTAAATTTAAAAAAATATAGGTTTCCAGGTAGTATTTTCGATTAAACGGTCTTGAACATGCGTTTGATCTTAAAAAATATTTTATCAGTTCCGAAGATGACCAACAGTTAATACTTCAAGTCTTTATGACAGTTTTTATACCCCCGCTCGACAGAGTCGGGGGTATATAGTGGTCCTCATGTCCGTCCGTCCGTCCGTCCGTCCGTCCGTCTGTCCGTCCGTCCGTCCGTCCGTCCGTTCGTCAGTCCACATTTGGTTTCCGGATGATAATTCAAAAAGTTTACATCCGATTTGAATGAAACTTTGGGATATTGTTATATATCAGGTTGGTAAGAAGCCTATTGTTTTTGGGGGAAATCCGTCAAGTTTCAAGGTCACAGTCCACGAAAAACGTTAGAAATTTTAACAAAAAAGTTGTTTCCGGACAATAACTCAAAAAGTTTACATCCGATTTGAATGAAACTTTGGGATATTGTCACATATCAGGTTGGTAAGAAGCCTATCGATTTTGGGGGAAATCCGTCAAATTTCAAGGTCACAGTCCACGAAAAACGTTAGAAATTTTAACATAAAAGTTGTTTCCGGACAATAACTCAAAAAGTTTGCATCCGATTTGAATGAAACTTTGGGATATTGTTATATATCAGGTTGGTAAGAAGCCTATCGATTTTGGGGCAAATCCGTCAAATTTCAAGGTCACAGTCCACGAAAAACGTTAGAAATTTTAACAAAAAAGTTGTTTCCGGACAATAACTCAAAAAGTTTACATCCGATTTGAATGAAACTTTGGGATATTGTCACATATCAGGTTGGTAAGAAGCCTATCGATTTTGGGGGAAATCCGTCAAATTTCAAGGTCACAGTCCACGAAAAACGTTAGAAATTTTAACATAAAAGTTGTTTCCGGACAATAACTCAAAAAGTTTGCATCCGATTTGAATGAAACTTTGGGATATTGTTATATATCAGGTTGGTAAGAAGCCTATCGATTTTGGGGCAAATCCGTCAAATTTCAAGGTCACATTCCACGAAAAACGTTAGAAATTTTAACAAAAAAATTGTTTCCGGACAATAACTCAAAAAGTTTACATCCGATTTGAATGAAACTTTGGGATATTGTCATATATCAGGTTGGTAAGAAGCCTATCGATTTTGGGGGAAATCCGTCAAATTTCAAGGTCACAGTCCATGAAAAACGTTAGAAATTTTAACATAAAAGTTGTTTCCGGACAATAACTCAAAAAGTTTGCATCCGATTTGAATGAAACTTTGGGATATTGTTATATATCAGGTTGGTAAAAAGCCTTTTGATTTTGGGGGAAATCCATCAAATTTCAAGGTCGCAGTCCACGAAAAACGTTAGAAATTTTCACAAAAGCGGGGGTATCAGCGATCGCTAGATCGACTTTGTCTAGTTTGTTTAGGATCCACCACCCACTTAAGCTTTGATATATTTTTTTCGGGAAAGCCTATAAAGCGGTCGTTAAAGACCTATTAAGAACCAGAGAAAAATGGTCTTCGCCGGCATTAGATATTGTAAAAACCTTGATGACAGATTACACAATGAACAAACAGTTGTCGAAATAAACATTGTATTTCATCAATGCAATACGGAAAACCCAAAATTTCGATACAGGAACTGTCTTTTAACAACTAAAATGATCTTTTCTTTTGTTCATTCTTCCAACAAACAACAAGGTGTCAATAACATTTGACATGCTGATACTTGTAAATACGTTACAAGAACGAAGTATAAGGTAATAATAAATTTAACCGAATCTTAAAATCATAATATTAATAATTTAAAATAAATTTTCATTTTCACAACTTGATACTATCAAAAATGAGAAGTACGTTGATTCTAAGTTGAAAACAAATTTAATTGGACAAAAATTTTTAGATTTATTTATGCCTTTTTGAGGTTTTATTTTTTTTTAGCTACATCCAGTCTAGTTTAAATGTTGTGGGAAGACATAATACCTGGCGAGAGCCCCCGACCTTTGACGACAAACGTGGGATTCAATATGATATCTTCTTATCTGTATAATGTGTGAAATTTCTAGTTTTAATTATGCATGTATGCAAAGAATAATCAATATTCTGTCACGTACCAAATATTAAATATGGAGTTCTAAATGATATATTACAACTCAACCCCAACGAAGGGGCCCATTATTCGTGGGTCGAGCCTTGGAAACCTTTCCCAGTACCCGCTGTTGCCAAAATGTACATAGGTAAAAAAATAAAGAAATATTTGCTGATAGTTAGAGGGATATTTAAAACGTCATATTAACGTATTAATACATGATAAAAATCATTATTTCATATTAATATTGGTGTATTGAGTCGGGTGTAAAACACATTTTTATAGAAAAACTTTTAATGTCTACATGTATAAGTAGTTGGAGGATGTATGCTTGTGCTGGTAGATCTTTCTGGTTGCTCTAATGCATAGATAGGCTGCACAATCTTACGGAACTATCTTCAGTGTTAAAATGTGTTTGCAAATTGTCCAGTGTCCAGTGTCCAGTAGGTAATAAAATCCCAGATATCAGCCGGACTATTATTTAAAACATTTCATTAAGGATTATTACAAATAAATATTTTCAATGATTGCACAATATATAATACGCGTATTAAATGTGCACAACGGAACTTTTTTTATCCCTCGACAGAGAAAATATTTTGGTAGCTAATACTTATAAATAAATTCAAACATTAGAATAAACTCAACACGGATTTTCTGTAATTTTACATTCAACAGAACCGCAAACTGTAAAAGTGTCTCCATGATGACGATATTTTTGTCCATCCTCAGATAGAAAAGTTTTTCCAGCCAATCTAAAGTCAGTATTTTCCTACAATTTATTCCAACATAAATAAAAATGATATCGTATGAATGTTTTATTTTTAAACTTTTTTTTGCAAATCGTATTATTGGATTATTGTTAACTTTTGATGTCCTAAATGAGTAAACTATGTATATATGTTTTTGCTAGTATATCTAACTGTTTGAACCAGTGTATTAAGTGAAAATATCATAAGGGAAATTGAAACTGTTTAAAATTTGTGTTGCAAATTGTGTCTAGGTTACGGAAGACAATTTAGGACCTACAGTTTTTTTCATAATTTGTGATCACAAATTTTAATTCGTTATAACAAATTCCTGAATCCGTGAATTTCGGAATTCGTGATCACGGAATTTAAATTCGTAATAACTTCGAATTCGTGATCTTTATATCGAATTCCAGAATTCGTGACCACGGATTTAATTTTTTATAAATAACGTGACAAAGGGACAGTCAAAACAGGATTACGTTCGGTAGAACGCGATCGACGAACATTCTAGCTGTGCTAAAACCCGCGGAAGAAAGTAATTATCATAGAATAAATTTGCGTGAAAACTAATTGAAATTTGTTAATACGCATTCTGGAATCCGTTATAAGGAATTAAAACATTCGTGATCACGAATTCCGAAATTCGTTATAATGAATTAAATCCGTGATCAAGAATTATGGAATTCGTTATAACGAAATGAAATCCGTTATCTCGATTTAAACATTCTTTATAACAAATTTAAATTCGTGATCTCTAATTCGGGTATTCGTTATAATGAATTTTAAAATATTTTTTTAGAGGTCTTAAAGAAGCTTCCGTACTAGGTAATAAACATAAGCATAAAAATTTTTTGACAATCGTTGTCTTCTTTATATTTGCGTTTCTTAAATTTCCTGTCTATCGTCTTCAATTTTTTAATTTAATCTTTAATCGCTTAGTACTCTATTGAAATATGTTTGCTGAGTCGTTCATTGTTGAAACAGCATGTTACTTTTATAATTGAATGTGTTTTGATCATTACATTTTAAAGCTGAATATTAAGCAAACACTTTGGCTTTATTAATTGTCTTGTCTGGTGTGACAGCATATATTTTAGTGTTTTAATTATCACATCGATTCCTTTAGATTCTTAGATATCCTTAAATCAAGCCATCACATGAAAATGTATTTACATTAGACCATGCAATAATGCATAATTCAAATGTCTAGTAATATAAGCCAAGTATTCAGCTAAACGTATTCCTCACTTGGATCATGTATATGATGTTTTAATCAAATAAATTCGGTCTGCCCTTTTCTTCTAAACTTTATTGTATTAACTCTTTCTGCGTACAAACCTACAGAAATACTAAACCCCAAAACAATTTAATACCATGTTCTCATATCAATTTGTCTCATCTACTACCTACCAAAGAATGAAGACATATGCCATTTTTGATTTGTTATTTCATTGCAATCTCGTCTCAGCTATTACCACATACTTTTCTGTCTTGTACATTATTAAATCTTCTACTGGTCCTATACTTTATTCACATATACTGTGTAGAAAGACAATTCATAATTAGTCAGCTGCGACGTAAATTTGGAATTACTTCGTTTATCCCAGTTTCAGAATATTCAATTATTTGTATATTTTTTCTAACTATATTCAGATTAAATGCGGACACAAAGTTCTGTCAAAATCAACGTATTTCTTTAGCCGCTTTTTTTAGTTCACTTTACCATCGTTGTCATCACTTTGCGTCCGTCGTCGTCGTCGCCGGCGGCGTTTGTAAAGTTTTTACATTTCAATTTTCTTACCTAAAACCGAGATTCAAAAATGGTTGCTACTGCAGGTGTAAGTTTGCCATATGACTCTATGGGGAAAAAACTTTTTAAAAAGCGTATTCTTTGAAACCGCTTTACCCATGGAACACAAATTATCACCAGTATTTATAGGATGGTCCTCTGTAAGATTTATATGTTTAAGCCATTGGGAAAATTCAATATGGCTGCCACCGCAGGACCTAGTTTAGCATAGGAACATATGGGCAAAATTTTGAAAGGCTGCTTTCCGGAAACTTTTAAAGCAATCGAAACAATACTTGCAAGCAAAATATTTTGGATGGCTCTCTATAAAGTTGATGTTCTTGTGCCAATCGAAAATTCAAAATGGCTGTCACCACAGGACTTAGTTTTACTTAGGACCCTATGGGAAAATGTTTAGAAAGGCTTATTTTATGAAACTGGTTAACCAACTTAAACTATACTTATTACAATTATTCATCATGTGGTTCACTATAAAGTTAATTTTTTTATGCCAATCGGAAATTCTTTATGGTCGCTACTACAGACAAAATTTAAGAAAGGGCCCTATTAGAAAAAAGTGATTAGAAACCTATAAGAAAATATTTAAATGGCTTTCCTTGGCTTTCCTTCTGAAACTTTTGAACAAGAAGAAATCAAAAAGTAAAATGAATTGGATGGTTTCAACAAAGATACTGTTATATATGCCAGTAGAAAATTGAAAGGTAAAGGACTGAGTACAACATCAGGGAAATTCATCTTCATTGTCAATTAAAATCAGGTGAGAGATACAGGCTCTTAAGAGCCTCTGGTTGGAATTCAAGTCTATGTTATGTGTTTTGTTCTGTACAGAGACTTCATAATGGATATTGTACTGCTACAATGTCGGTCATCTGTTCAGTGTCCGTGAAATAAGTTAATTTCTCGTGTCTATGTCTGGTAAAATTTGTTTTAAAAAAGTTAAGTAAGGTTTAAACTTGGCCATTTCAAAACCCCGTGACCCTTGAAATAGGGAACAAAAGCCAAAATAAAGGCTGTAATTTGTTACCTGTCAAAGCAGCAATCAAATAATCAAAAAATGGAAAGACAAAACAGGGTCTATGAAACACAGAAGGGTGAACGTGGAGTGTTAATTAAAAATGTATTACAAGCATTGCGATTATAAATATATTTACATTTTTTGTTTCCAATAACCTTTTAAATTGTCAACAATTTCATTAAATTATTGTATATTTCCCTTTTTGTCGCGATGAATTATAAATGATATAATGTATAACTGCAGATAATTATTGTAATCAAACGTTGGCATTTTAACAGTTGTTTTTAATATCGTAAGTGATATTTGTTTGAACTTCTGTAATTTTGTACCAGTCATTAAAAATTTAGCATTCCATTATTACTCATATATGATAACTAATATTTATATGATTGTTGACTGCATTTGTCAAATGACACTAAACAGGGCTGATGCAAAAAAAATACACCGAAACTTGAGAGTAAGGAAAATTGTAAATTAACAAGGAAAGAAAAATTCCCACAAAGACACACAAACAACAAAGAAAATCTAACAAGCCAAACACATAATAATATGTAACACGAACCCCAAACTCGGGTGCTCCGGAAAGGTAAACAGTTCCTACTCTATTCGTGTATCACTCGTGTATGTGAACATAAAAAATACGACAGAGCAAACTAATCCTGTGTCGTATGCTAGAAAACATTGTGTAATGATGAACAAACAATTAAGGAAAGCGACTGTAGTAGAAATTTCCGAATTTATAATTATTCTAACTGTCAAGAATCTTTATTTAAGCAGTTTCTTTAGCAATGGTAGGTCACTATCATAAGGAAATTCACACTTTGGAATATTGTATTAACGTAGATGCATAAACTCTACAAGCACATGTTGCTACAAATGAATGTACGTTCACAATTCAAAAGTCAAAGTTATCTCAATAGTCGCAGAATTAAAATCTTGACCAGGTCTAGTCAATTGCCATGTAAAGAGCAAAGTATAAAGCGGATTGTTGAAATAGATTCGCTCGCACAGAAAATCACTGAACAGCGAATTATGTAAGATATGAGATAAACAAACATGGTCTATGTTTGAAGCTGTAGTAGATCCTGTATAAACTGTCTAAAGAAAATATAGAAATAAGTTGACAAGAATAGAACTCAATCAAAACCTAAATATATGAATAAAGTGGAAACGTTGAATGTTTTGTTTTGTGAAGTCTGTATTAGGATGCAAGTTCTAATATTTAAGCACTTTGTATATTTTTGGTTGCAGCTTGTATTATGATAGAATTTTAATATGGTGAATAACTAAGTATCTCAACAAATTGTTTATTATAGTGGCATATCTTAATTTCCAATTCATAAATATTTTCAATTTTCAATTTTAATTACACCCAGCCCTTTGTACCTTAGTCACATTCCTTTTGTTCAAATTATTACAAAAACAACAAACCATAATGGTTGTATCCACTAAAGTAACATTACATAAAACCATACAGAAAAATTCTAGCACAGATGAATTCTTGCGTTGGACTGAAATCACATCTGGTTTATAAGGGTATTAACCTTCTATATATTGTTTTCATATTTTTATAATTCAGACAATGGCAATGAGGAGCAAGAATCATATAATATTTGACTTGATTGTCTAATTCGTTTATAACAATCTTGTGGAAAATTCAATATGAAAATTTTTAACGTTGAAATAAAGAATGAACCTAAAGTACTTAAACCTAGTAATGTTACACACGATCTCAAATACTTGTTGTCAATCATAAATAAGATGGAAACCCGTACAACTGAATACTATTGACGTTAAGAATGAATAATTAGAATAATAATAATTCTCCCCGAGCATCAAAGCATTGTTTAAGGTAAAAGTCCCCCTTGACATCCCAAGTAAACCCTAAAATAATACACAGTATAAGTCTCAGAGAGGCTTAAAAGTGACAGAAGAAAATCAACGTTAAGTCTTCACTTAAATTGCAATAATTTTCTTCTAGGAAAAGACCTGTTATAGTGTCATCAAGTTAATTAATTCCATTCAGGTAAGGCGTTTAAATCAATGTTTATTAATCAAGACGGTTTGTATCGCTAATCAAAAACAACAATTATTTGTTTGGACTGAAAGGATCACGATGCTCTCATTGGCATTAAAGGAGCTTTCATTGGGATTCAATCAACGTTCTGACGACTTTGACAATATTCAAGTCCATTATTCCCAGGTATTAAACAGGCTTATGATCATATTGGTCTATTGTTGTATATACGTGCTGTAAAAGATTTTATCATTATTTAGAAGAAAAATTCTCGTTTTCGCTGAACATAATAATTAATAAAAGTAATGTTTAAAGAAAAGTGAAAAAAGAGTAATCCTTATTTAAATTTTTCATAGAAATTAAAATGTAATCTTAATATTTTATATAAATATGTAATTAATGAAAAAGATTATCAACGCAAATAATACAATAGGTTTTCTTTTCAAAGAATCAGTTAAATCAATTCTATGTAAATCTACTTCATATTGTATTTCTTAGTTTAAGGACATGATACTTGTCATACTTAATACTTTCTTAAACAAAGAGTTTCAGTAAAGTTTACATAGATTAAAAAAAAATAGTATTAAAATAATAAACTCATTTCAGTTTGATGTAAAATTCCAATAAATTGTCATTTTAATCTTCTCGATTGTCCTACTTTTGATAATTACAGATAAACAATGGTAGGAAATGTGATGAACAATCGGGAATAGGTGTGATGGACAATCGGGAATTTGAAATGTTGGACAGTCAGGAAAACGATTTTAAATGTGTTTTAAAAATTTATCGACGAAAGGAAAGAAATCCGTTTTACGTGTTTTTTAATATTCGTAAGACCTTTGATCGGCTATGGCACATATGAGTGATATTTTAAACTTAGACAATTGGGCATCACCGGAGATCTCATTTCATTGTTTAAGGATTATGTTTATGGTAGGAAACAAAGGATGGTTATAAATGGAACAGAACATCTTGGGCCAACATAAATGCAAGGATTTCCCAACGGTCCATCCTCGGCCCTCTCCTATTCCTCATTTCTATAAATGGCATAGAAACTGAAGCAATCTGTCCTATCAAGCGCTTTGTAGATGACATAAGTATCAATGTTGTTGTAGAAAACCGTTTAATCTGCAAAAAATCCATGAATGGTCGATTAGATGGTTGGTTAACTTCAACCCCGAAAGACGGAATCATTGGCTATCTCACATAAATTATATTTTCTATACCATCCACCTTTAATAATGAACTAAATTTCTATCAAATCTGTCATCTCTTATAAACATCTTAGTCTAACCTTTTCAAGTTATGGAACCCGGAATTCTCATATCGATGAAATTATTTTGAAAGCATCAATGAAACTTAATTTAATTCGAAAGTTACAATTTAAAAAACAGGAAATACCTATAAAAAATGTATTTCAGCTTTATTCACCTGGTTCTCGAGTACGCAGATGTAATATAGGACAACTGTCCAGACTATATGAAACCAAAGCCTGAAGAAACGAACTACGATGCTGGACGCATAGTCACTGGTCCTACCAAACTGACAAATATTTTTGTACTTTTACAAGAATTCGTATGGGAAACCTAACAAGACCGTAGCAAAAACATAAGCTCATAATACGTTTTCATAAAATTGCACATGGAAATGCCCTGAGTACTTGTCAAACTTAGTTCCATAGTTCCGGCTAGTTTTGGTCATACTCACCATTACAGAACGCTAATAACCTCGTTCCCCCACCCACCCGTGGTATGTTTTTCTTTGACAGCTTCTTACCATCATCGGTGCGAATATGGAATGACCATCATGCTAATATAAAAATCAGGGATTCTATCAATGACTTAAATCATTTTTAAGCATCCCGTCCTATTTTTATGCAGGTTGTCGTATCGGTCAAAAACTTCATAGCATAAAACTGAAAGTAGTGCCCTGAAAGATCACCTTTATATTAATAACCTTCAATTTTTTATTGAAATATATACTGCAGATTAAGTACTAAAAGGAACAGCGATCAAATTTATGAGTTATTTGTGCTATTTAGATACCCGTAGAAGATCATTATTTTACAAAATTCTGTGTATAAGACCCTGAATAATAATTGATTATAGAATCTTATCGAATACAATGTGACAATTTTGTGTTCTTGGCCATGAAACTTGTATCCTTTAATCCAATATAAATCCTGTCTTGTCTTGTCAGATGGGTATTTAGTGAGATCTGTCATAACTGGGCTAAGAAAAATCTGTCAACGGATATAGACACAGGACAACCAAGTCGTAATAATGCGACGGCGATTAATTTGAATATCCGTTATTTATGACAACGAAAGCTTTTCAAGTAATGATCAACTATTGATGTTGAATGTTAAACAGAGATGGTTCGAGTTTCAAGTGTGAAGCGAATAGCTTAATGTGCTGTATCACACTTGCATTCAGCTAGCACAAGACAAAACTGTTCTGTCTAGTATTTATAAATCGAATTCATTTATTCAAGGACCTATGAAATCTGACATATATTTTTATCAATTTATATAACAGTTTCATTTTTAAACATTCTTTGGCGATGTTGTAAGCTTGTTTTCTGTTTAATTGTCCATCTCTTTAACTTATAGTACGGTATTTGATAAACATGACTATATTCCTGTATGTTTCTGAAATTTTAAAACATCGCAAGATTTATTAAAACAACACAATTAGTGTAATAGTTAACTGTTAAGAGAAAAGGATATGATATTAAATTTGACCGATCAGTCAGTAAATGTAGATTTTTGTGGTCACATTATAACATGAAAATGCTTTAAAACATTTTACCTAGCAGTACTTCACTGATGACCATTTGTGGCAAACTTAAGGCATGTCTTAAAACAACTATAAAATATATAAAGGAAGTTCTTACAGATACAAATATTATGTTCTAAGTAGGGAATATAATCTAGATATTTGCTAGGATGTTATAAATAACTAACTTAAACAGCTTTCAGTGGTATGTTAACAGATTTGTAATGTCTTATTATTGTTGATAGTTCAACTTTTTGTTCTCAACATGAGCACGGGGCCTCGGTGGCCGAGTGGTCAAGGTTGTTCGTCTACTATTGATCACGTGGTCTGTCAACACTGAGTTTGCGGGTTCGATTCTCACTGCAGGCAGGGTGTACTCGACTCCAATCTTAATTGACAAGGATTGCTAGTTTTCCTACCGAAGGTCGGGGGTTTTCTCCGGGTACTCCGGCTTCCTCCCCCAATAAAAACTGGACGCGATTATGATATAGCTGTAAAAATTGCTGAAAGTGGCGTTACACACCATCAAACAAAAAACAAACATCAATATGAGCACAGTAAAAACCAAATAACATAACAATAATCTATAATACTGTCACATTTCGTTTTTAAAAAACTCTTAGGAAAAACAAAACTATATGCATTAATAATTTTGTTTTATGAATTCACGTTATTGTTCAAAAATTATGCTTCATTATCCCATATATTAAGGTTTTTCAAGTCTCAGGATACAACAATGAATCTTGGCAAAATTGTTTATAGTATAATATCACCTCAAAAAGTAAAACACTCTTAAGCAACATTCCTAGGTATAATAATTATGAAACATTTAGGCATAAAATTCATTTGCTTAAAGCACTTTAAAGAAAAATTAGTGAAAACTTCATTGCAATAACTGTTTATACACAATTCGAAAATCGCGATTAGCAGATAACCGGTCATTAATAAAATATCAATAAAATATGAAAAAAAACTAAACAAATCGTTAGTTTAAATTAACTGAAGTTCGTACCTATAAATAAGGTTATCTATAAATGGAATATCAAGATATCATTGCTTTTTCATGTCAATTACGTTTAATTTGATTTTAATATTTAATAGCAATTTTCTAATTTTCTATGCTTTTACAGAAACACTACGAAAAACTTGTTATGAGTAAAGTAAAAGTTAACTTTTAATATAATATTAAATGTCAATGGTCTAAATAATAATTATTGTGCTGAATTACAGACAGCAGCCTAAAACACAACAAATATGATGATAGAATAATTTTGAGTGAAGTATCACAACTGATATTACATTATTTTAAACAATAATGTAAATGCTGACTTATTATATAAGATCTAATTATCTCAGAGAATGCTGAATAAAAACAAAGATCTAGATTGGCAGTATTTGGCCACAGCTTTATTATACAAGTACAATAATATATATATAAATAAATAAATAAATATATAAATAAATAAATAAATATATATATATATATATATATATATATATATATATATATATATATATATATATATATATATATATATAAGATAAGATTAAAGTTCAAGTCTATATATTGGTCGCCGCAACTTGATGGCAGACCATAAATGAATTAGCAACTGATATATATGGGGGATGAGCAACCCTGGGAAACAGAGGTTACTCCAGAATTTAGATATTTGCTAGTTGACAGTTAATAAAAAGGGGGGCCAGTGCAGTGAAAAATCTGCCTTATTGTCCGAAACCACCATTTGCACGCTTCTCACACTCCACGGCGATAACAAGACTGTGCTTTTTCCTTGCAAGGCTCCTCAATCCTCAAGCTCCAAGCTGTCCCAATACCTGAAAATATTCAAGAAAGGAAGCGAAGTACCAATTTCATTAACAAGATGATTAGCAAAATATATTACAAAATGTATTAACGTTGTGCGTGTTATGTAATGGAGGTGGGTGGGAGGGTTTAAAAAAACATTATTTTAAACAATAATGTAAATGCTGACTTATTATAAGATCTAATTAACTATGCAGTAAATTTAGATTATATATATTTCACATACTTAAATAAGCAAAGACTATTCATTAACTCAATGAAAATCGGTGAAAATGCGAACGAATTTTAAAGACAAATGCTGTTGTCTTATCCATTATTAATAATTGATTAAAAATTTTCGATTCCCCTCCTCAGTAGTGACTTGGATAGTAATAATCCTCCGATAACATGATGCTAATTCGAACGTCTTCTAACAATCAGGATTAGTCGATGCCAGCACTGTGCGACAGTGGCGTTTAATTGGTATTTACAGCGGAAATCCTCGTCCCTTTAGACAATCTTTTTGACAAGGAGACGACATTGAATTATACCTTATATAGTTCATTACCGTCTGTGATGGAAGTGATTTCCTGGTTAACACGTTATATGTGGTTGATTATTCAAAGTGGGAAATCAACTTAAGCTACGACAAACAGACTTAATTTAAAAGGATTTATAATGATTAACAAATTGATGAATTAATATGCTGTACAAATGTCGTTTATCTGTTATACGACAAGTTTGTAGTGGTCATCAGCAAAATAAGAAATTTTCTTTTTGTATACTTATATATGACAACTTTATACTAGTTTTCGTCGAGTGTAGCTACAGTAGCTACAATGTTGTTTGTGTTTTCTTCATGTTTATGCACAAAGGTATTTACATATGAGTAACGATAATATATATATGACATTTGTAGATGTTTAGGTGAAGGGTGCATTCCGGTATAAATATATTCAAATAAAATGTCTAAAAACTACCAAGGATATTTAATTGAATGCGCCATACTGCAATCAGATTGTCTAATGGGCTGTAAAGGTTCACAATGATGATTTTTTACATCTATAACTTTATTGTTATATCTTTCAAAGAAAATGTCTTTTGATGACAGTTTTGTGTAATTTTTCAGCAAAAACTTAAATTAAATAATAGCAATATACAACTATCGTACTCTACTTTTTAAGGAGTGTATAGTTTTGGGTTCTTTTCAGCGCATAGCCGACTTTTTATACATCTTTTTACTGCTTATCAGTAGCCCTTGTTAGTCAATCTTAAATCGTTTAATTATAACCTGATGAATATATTTAACCTCCCCATCGATTAATTAATAAACGTTGAAAAGTTAATCACACTAATGACAAATATCAATAATAATTTCGTATAATATTTGTATTTTAAAGGTAATTTACAGATAACTATTTTTGATAAAGTTATATTTTGTATTTCAATTCCACTGGGACTGGCTATTCCATGTTAAAGGGATTAAACACTAAATGTTTTCTACATTAGCACGTTTCAACTAATTGTCATCCCTCCAAAATAGTCATTAACTTCAGGACACATAATATGTGTCGCTTGTCACTGGTCATAACATTAATTGTTCTGTCTTTGTTAGTTATTGATAAAACTTCTCGACATTTGGAAGCGGTTGCAGTGTGTAAATAAAACATATAGAGTAATTGTTGCATTTTTTTGTGATGACAACCATTATTTAACCATATTGTACCTTAATTTAGTTTCCAATTTCGTAACTGTGGACAGATAGAGGCAAATATAAAGCAATTATAAAGTGCTGGAACATATTGTTGTAAACGTTATACTGAATGACAGGTATTTGTTTAAGTAATATAGAGACGTGCAGATTTTGCCTAGAAAATTTAAATATTTTTATCATACAAGAAACTGGAAGGAAAACCGATCGGCCAACAAAATCGAAAACCATAGTACATTCACAATCCTAATTGAGGTAAATACAAACTCATCAAGAAAAAAACAAAAACAGAGAAAAACAAAAAAATACAGACAACAAAAAAACCAAACAAACAAACAAATAAACAAACACCCCCCTAAAAGAAGATAGTATACCAAACCAAATCAATAAACCATGGGTGCACTCGGGTGCTCTGGTAAGCAGTGCCTTCCTGTTATTAGAAACTCGTCGTATTACTTATCGTGATCTCCAGTGAAAAAGCATATATCTATGTTTCAAAAATATATCCTATCGCATTTGGGAGATAGATTTTCCATATAACATATGGTGGCCATATAACATCTGAAGAATGGTTTCAACCTAGGTACACCAAATCCTTGTTTATGTACATTATTGGTCAAAAACAGCCATATGCAACTATTACTGTCATAATTAGGTTCGATAACTCTGTCTATCTACGAACGACTGTTGTGTATCATCAACACCAAAATTTAATCATATATTAAACTGCTACTATTATTAATAAAATTATTTTATGTTTTTTAACATATTATTAATATTTGACAATATTTTCCATTTTTATATATACTTTTATTTTTTATCTTTATCATTTATGGAGTTCCTCGTTTATTGTTGTTTCCTTGTGGCATCATTATTTTTTATACTCTAAAACTACTACTATAGTTCATAATCATAATTTAATGAAATTATAAATGAATTATGGTTACCTAATAAACATTTGACACATATGTGTTATTTAGAACACCTTTAATATATTTAACCCATGCTGTGTCTTCTTGATAAAGCTAGTACTTCCATAAACATGTATTCTCTGTACAGCGGATGTTTATTGAACAGCTTATTCCTTAAAACTTGAATTTTGACTACCTTTATGACTGAGAAAAATGCGACCAAAATGGGGATATTTTTTAAATTATCTTTTACATAAATACTTTATAAATGTTTATCACAAAGTTTATTACCACATTTTCAATTCAAGAAAATGCAATTGCAGTTAGTTTTTTCTAATGACAGTATTTTGTAAGTCAAATACTCTTTAAAGTTTTTTTGCTTAATTATTAAAATATTTCCATCTAAGTTAAACATGTTAAAATTTCTGAGATATAATAAGACCATAAAGATGCCATACACCCCTGTCCCTTGTCTGAGCCATGTTCAAAATTGTCAAAATGAGCGAATTTCAAATGAAATGGGAAGTATGAAGATCGGAAATTAAAGTGTTAAAAATGTGAAAATCAAATACATCAACGTGTCTACTTTTTGTATATATGTGCAAAACATAGTTTATACCAACTGTATTTATGCAATTTACGTCAAAAGTGGTTGCATATTTGACTATTTCCAATTGAAACAATGTAACCAGAAGGCAGAAAATAAGGCTTTATTTCAAACAAAATGGGAAGTATTTTGCAAGTAATTTAAACTGATAAAATTTATATCATTCGAAAGACAAGAGACTGTAGAACTGGGAACAATGTGCAAAACATATATATTTTATTTATCTACAAGATATCGGCGTTTTTTTAAATCGTCCCATTGATTTTCTATTGAGTGGAAAATCCAATATGGCTGACAAAAATACGTCACAGAAATCACGTGATGTCGCTAATAGTTGTATATGGTCCGATCTAAAAATATTTCAAGTTCTAGCATTATACATGAGAACTGATAAAGTAGTTCTATCAAATCAACTGGAAGTTATGAAGCTTGTCGTATTTTCATTTGTAGTTTTCCTTGAGTCTATTTCAAGAAGGTCTCAGTAAGATGCAGACGGGGTTGTATTGGTAGTGTTGTTAATCTCAAGCGATTTTGTTCAGACTAAAAACTTCGTCGAGTTGTTCGGTGACATAACATCTTGCTCAAAGTATTAAAGATGTCATACTCTGAGACAAAACGCGAGTCTGGTTTAGTCTGTTGGATAACACTGTTATCTTCGTTTACTTTTTTCGCTACAATTTGATTATGACATTGTCAATGAAGTCTTTCTTATATCAGGATATTTATACTGCTAGACAATAGTGTTTTTGAGATTGATCAAAGCAGGTAATTTAGCAAAAAAGTTTTTTGTTTTGTTGTTTTAAATAGTGCTTAACGCCACTTTCGGCAATTTTTTGCTGTATCATGGCGTCCAGTTTTTATTTGGGGAGGAAGACTGAGAAAACCCCCGACCTTCGGTAGGAATCCTTATCAATTAAGATTGGAGCTTGGAGATCTAGAGTTAGCGTGAGACTCCAACCCGCAATCTAATAGACGAACTTACTTTAACCACTTGGACACCGAAGACCCAATGGCAAAACAATGACACTATTATGTACAATGTATACATAATTTACATTGTTAACAGTGAATTACCGAGCCACCTGAACTATTTAAACAAACAAAAGGGCTAAACATAATGCACAAAGACCTATTCGGAACAACGAACAAATATAAATACCACAATCAGAACACTGTATACTTGACTATTATGCTTAATTCTCCTTAATATAATTCCTTTTGAAACCTATTGACTACAATATTTTCATGATTTTCTATCTAAATGCAATACAATGTCCACTTGATCTTTTTGCTAAATTATACAGGCAATCAACATCACTTTATTCATATTAGCTGGAAAAGAAACAAACACTTCTTTAAATAAAATAAGCATAAAAATTTAATTAAAGCATTACGTCATATATAAGTTGCAAAAATAAAAAAAGTCCAGAAACGTTTTGTCAGGAAACACATTTATATAATATTATTCTATGCTGCTTTTAGATAATGATAATTTTCATTGAATCTTCATTAAAGGCAGAATTTCAAATTTACATTTTGAAAATTGCTTTTAAATTGCTGCAATGATAAATAATTACGTACAAATCAAGAATAAAGCCAATACTTCAAAGGAATCTTTCATATTTGACCTTCCGACAGGTAAATCCCGTATCAATTACCTTATAATAAACTGAATAAAAACGCATGAACTGTCATTACTCTCTTTTAATTTTTCAGTTTTTGAACAACACTAACAAGACACTTTTGAAAATTATTTCCACGTTATGCATACAACCTCTTTAATCATAATTAAAGTGATGGTTCATTTTTTGAAATTACCTTAGACTGTTATAATTACTAACCAATTTCACTATGAACGAGTTCGTTATTTATTCTGTTTTCGTGTTCATTAGGAAGATACTCTTAATTTTGTAAGACTTTTCTAACATGTTTGATACAGCATGTTTAGAGAAGACTTTGATCGTGATGTACGTATAATACAATTAACGGTGCTGCATTTTGAAGCTCAGTTGCGTGAAGGTGTTACTTGCGTAAGGGTGAACAAGTATGTTTTCGTCACAATGCCATAAACCTTATCCAGAAAGAAGAATGTGATCCTTATTTTAAAATATAAATTCGTGTACTGGAATACTTTTTTTTAAACACACTGATGAAGAAAAAAAGTATTTATAAAAATACAGACTTAAACAGAACTATATAAGTAATCTAAGTTAATTGTAAGTTTTAAGTCATTTTATGTACCAGTCTTATTAGAATTGATATGTTTTTGCTTCAATTAGGTGGAACACGCAGACTATTTCTGCCCCGATAACATTGAAATTGATGTTAGAAATGGATAAATGACCATTTACTTCTTTTACCACCCCTGAATTATTGAAGACATAAGCAAATGTTATTATCGATGTTATTCCAGAAAGCTTCATTGACCATAAATATTCTTCAAAATGTAATTAACTTTCAACTTATTTAGTGTAATTGGGGAACTTTAATGTATTTATAATTACTGCTAATCGATTCAAAAGTGACTCCTGGGGCCAGGTCTCGTGTCAACGGATCATCACCTAGTTTTTCATTATTGCAGATTTCAGTGATCGCTGCAAGCTACTGAATAAATAACGAAAACTGATCATATCATGACCCAATGTAGTAATTGTTCAGAATTTGCTGCATTATACGTCGTTGCTGATAAAAATACCCACAGGCTAAATTAAAATGCTTTGATGGTTCGGGGCAGATATTTGACAAGATTATTTAACGCGATTGCTTACCGTTGTATTAAATGAATAAATGTACCCACTTAATCCATTGTAAATTAAGTTAAGCAAATATTTGTCAGACATTGTTGTGTACAGTTAATTTAGAAAATTACACATTATCTGTAATTGAATGAGAATTTCATCCCAGACTATTTGCTTAGTTTGATAAAAGTTTCCAAGCAGTTTTGTCACTCAAATTACTTTAATGATTTTTAGTTTATTTAATAACAGTTCGAATATGATTTTACGGCTTCTAAATTAGTTTACGATAGTTATTGTCTGATGTTTTTGTATGATACACAGAAAATGTGAACACAATTAACTACGAGTTATTAACATTTTACTTACTTACCATGTATTGCAAATTTTGTTGAATATTTTGATTTGTTAACAATAATGTTTTTCTTAATCAGGAATGAATTTTTATTTCTCAACTCGGAGCATATTACAAAATCACTTTTTATTTTCCTTTATGCATAAATGTATGGTTGCTTTGGTTAATTTGAACTAATATGTAACCACAGTTTCTATCTTGGAGTACTGTGAGAATTTCCTGATTATTTTTACCCATTTAAATTGTTTTTGACTTATAAATGGGTATTTAAACGTAGATTCTGGTGAAATAGTTTACATCTACTGTCATCGTTAGCACTGTAGTATGTTTTAAGAATACATCCTGCCTACGTTTGAACATATATATCAATGGCACTGGTTATGTTACGCCATCAAAGACAAAAAAATATGTCATGAATATTTTGAGTTAATAGAGGGAGAATCAAATGAAATCAAATTGAAATAACAAAATAAACGTGTAATTCTAAGAGGAGGTCCAATTTGTGTTTACTTTTTAAAGAACTTTAAATAAACGCTATATATTATTAATTAGCATTCAGATTAGGTAAATCAAAGTAAAGTGTAAAAGTTTAAATATACATAATTTATGTGACTTATAAATTTTATCAATCGTCTTTTGGGATCGTATGACAATTCCGTTACATTTAACTCTTCTTGTGCTGTTAAGTCTCTTCAAATCTATTTAAGTATTCTGTTAGATATATAGTTGAAATTGATGTTAATCAAAGCAAATATTAATTGTTCATAGTTAATGCAACTCAACCGGGAAACATAGCTAAAACTTTTAAATTAGTAATGTTGTGTTTATTGTATAATAAGAATAGTCATTCAAGTGCAAGACGCGTGCCTACAAACTTCTAACAAAAAGATGATCACAAAATCTGAAGCGTGTAGACCATTTAATGTTCAAAATAGAAAATTCGCATTAAATTGTCATGATGTTTTAATGTTTAAGTGTTTATTTATTTAAACAGAAAACGTGATTGGTTTGAATACCTGTGTAGAGAAAAAGTAGAGAAAGTAGAGAAACACTAAAAACAAGTATTTTCCTGATGAACGCAAAACGTGTCAAAGTGGACAATAACGTCAATACAGTATAAGTAACTGTAACTAAATTTTTGCAACAAACATTTAAAGAAACAATATTGCAAAAATACAGTAAGCCATTATTATGTCCCAATATATACCAACTATTTTATTAGGTGAAGCCGAGAGTAATAGTATGTATATTTGGGGACGGCAAACGTAATTAACTGGCTGATAATTGTCAATTTACTATTAAGAGGTTAAAGGTAGTATTATATTTAAACAATACTTTTATTTAAAATTTCTTTGTATAGAAAATGACAGAAAATAATATGTAAACAAGATGCATTACACAGCAAAAGTTAATTACACCAATATACCCCTTGTTTAAGTGGAACTTAAACTGAGAACGCTTTGCATTTGCACACGTCTGGCGTAGTAAATTTTATAACCTTGCTATTTTGCACTTGACACTTTATTGATTTTTATAACCATATCTAGTCCTGCACGCGCTCTTGATGATGGTTTGTATATGCTCCTGGTTCACCAGTATCTGGGTCAGTGGATTTAAATGTTTATGAAATTTATTCCTATTGGAAGAAAAAGTAAATTTCTTTCCAGTTAAAATTTCCACTTTAACATTACCCAAATAGATAATTTTCAACTTTAGGTGGCGATATATAAAGGTGCAGTCACACTACACCGCATAGCGTTAAAGGACGCCAAACGCAAAGCAAAATGCGGCTGAAAGTTATCCGGTGATGAAAAGCATTTCCCGCTGCTGCTCTCATGATCGCTGTACGGGGCGCATAAAACGTGCAAAACGCACAATGACCGAACGATCAACGCACATATACCGGATGAACGACGTACAGTTAACGGACTTCAACGTACTAGTAACGGATTTGTACCGCACAAAATGTACACGCAGCGTACACTTACGTTACATCCGCTGCATGTCCGTTAGTAGTCCGGCCGTAAATCAGGTCCACCGGGAAAGAACGGACTCGAACCGAACAAGTACAGAATAAGGAACGTACGAGTAACGAACAAAACGCATACCAGCGCATGGTTACCGTACATCTGACGGACAACTTTATCCGGTGCTGTACGTTCCAAATTTTGAACATGTTCAAAACTTTCCACCGAACGAAACGAACACAGCCGGAAATCGCCGGACAAGAAGCGCAAACGCCGCATGATTAACGGAAAAGAAACGCATGCGAACGGAATGGACGGATTGAAAATTTTGTTATGCGTTGGACGTCCGTTAACGCTATACGGTGTAGTGTGACTGAAGCTTTAGTAATAGCAGTACCACGTTCTTATTGGGTATTCGGAAAAAATATTTGGAAAATGTTTATTGCCTTACAATGAATATATAATTTCCCAGTTATTGTGGCATTATAATGTGTGTGTTCTTGTTTCAACAATTTGCGTCGAATTTTTACTTACTGTTGTAGCAATATTTAACAGTAATCTTAATAGAACCTATACGTCTATTTTGAAGTAATTATTAATGTTATTTTTTCAATTTCTAATATAATATTCACGAAAATAGTTGGGATAATAATAAAAAGGACCAATCGTTTATCTTAAAACATTTATAATATTTGTTAGTTTCACATTGAATTTAAATTTCGGACGAATACCTTACGACATTCATTAAAGCTACAAACTAGAACGATTGATTCATGATAATAGGTGAATTTGTTATGAATGATGCAGCATCTAACTCAGTTTGTTAAAGTACACGATATTCTTTACTGCACTGAATACCATTTCCAGAAGTTCAATTATGTATTAGAATGTAGCGAATAATGCTAACTTAAATGTGTTTGCTAATTCTAGAAGGCTATAAAAGCTACCCTTCCTTAAAAACGCTGGCCTATAGGTCAGTATAAGTTGTCATACAGAACATTGATCACTGGGGTGTCAACAGTAAGGTTGTAGATTCGGACCCCAAATCGGATTAAACTTGCTTCAACAATACTTTTCAATGATTACACAATGTTAAACCGACATTCTTTCGTCTTCCGTATGGTATCCCAACCTTCTATTACTAATTGAAAATCCAACCATCTAAAAGTACGTTTATACAAATACTTTTACTATATTAATGTAAAGAATCAAATATTTAAACAAAAAAGTCTTCATGTGGGACAAGGTTGTACACAATGTTTTAATTAGACTAGTACAATATTAATGTGCGTTTCTTATATTTACCAATTTAAAAAAGTATCTACTTGTATGAAAATAAAAAAGAAAAAGAATATTAAGGCATCTTTTTTATAGTTTAGATTGTTACTCTTTTGTGAGATGTTAAATGGGGAGCAAAAGTGCTTCACTTCTAGATGACTCATATTTGCACTGATGCAAAACAGAATAAATAAACACTACTAAAGAACAAAAGAATCCAAGTATTCCCGAATTCTATTAATTTTGCATCCAGATACACATATTTGGTCAGAATTTAACAATTATTTACAACACATCTATTCTAGTCAATTTAAATTCAGACACCAGATTTAGCACGATTAGCATTACAACTATTTCCATACCTTACCATTTAAGAGAATGGACTTTTACCATCTATGACAAAAATGAACTTTTTTCTAACTGTAAATTGTCCTATTATTAGCAGCATTATATCAAGTGACCCGACTTGTGTACGGTACAATAGAGCTCCTTCCAATTGACAATATTTTCCAGAAAGAGGGAATTCTTTGACAAGTTCACGTTTTATGGCCGTAATCCAGAGTTGGTTCATCATTACAAAATTACCTGTCCTAGAACAGTGTGGAATTGTTTTGCATATAGATCGAACCTCAAAGTCTTTTAATCTCAAAAATATCTAGATTTACATAATTCTCAACAGGTGATGCTTAACATGTTTACGCAGCTGATCTCGATCCTAAATGAGTTCTGTTTTACTTTTAATTTTTTTATTATAGACTTTGGCTTTGGAATAACTTGAGTATTCTACTACTTTTTCAGATACTTTTATCCATAACTAAATGCTAAATGCGGTCTTAAAAGACTTAAGTGACAGTACAATACTTAACCATGTTTGTTTATTTCTTTATGCAGTTATATATTCTTCACACGGGAAACATAGTTTAAAAGCAGTGTTTCATATTAGGCATAAAATATAAAAATAAACGAGTGAATATATCATTTTACCTTTCTCATATTTGAAATATCGCCAGGTTCTGATAAAAAAACTGACAAAGCAACGCTAATAATATATTTGGAGATGATATGAACTGTCGTCTTTGTGGTATCTGAAATTAGCAAGTATTAATTCAAATTTTATCAAACACAGCTATGCCGGATACCGAGCAATCTAGTATTGTTAAAAGTCAGTAATTATATTCAATTACAGGGATTTAACGGATGCATCAACGTCTAAATTGCTATTTTCAATGGCTTTTGAATATGATCCCATATGTTTGAGTGTAACTTTCCGCACGAAAAGCTACTGAGTGACAGTGATTAACGCTTTCCGTTAACAAGCTAACAACAAAGAAATATAATTTAAGACTGTATTGAAGGTTCATCGTTATGTATAGAATGAATAACAAATCTATGTATAATAAACTTGAAAATTTTTAATGAAGCATCAATATGGATAATACTAACTACTAATTACTGTATCATTTGAGTTTATTAGACTGGCATAACAAAAAGTCGTTAACATAATTTTCACTTCACTGTAATTGTAGGAATTTTTTGCAATGTTTCCATGTCGGTGGAATTTATGCCAGGGATGTGCAGTTGTCAAATAGAGATTTGCTTCATGAAATAATCATAACCATTTGAATGAAGTTTCCTTGATTTACATGTTTAATGAAAAATAATTTTTATCTTTTTCTCAAATTAATTGATTGGGGTGTGGGTAAACAGGTTTGCTCCTTGTACAAATAAATTGTTCCTAGTTTAAATATTAAAATGTAAATAATAAGCAAACTGTTATTGCAGACCGCTGTACAACAAATAAAAAGTGGGCTTTGAAAATACTTCTGAACTATTTAACTTCATTTTTTTAATTTTTTATGTTTTATACAGGGAACTAGAAAACAAGTAATAGTAGAAAGATGTTTAAATAATACGCTAAACGATAATGTCACATATGATGCGATGCATCATAATACCTCAGCAGGAATACTTATTTTTTTAACTACTGTCATCAAATTTTTCAATTATATATTTTAGAAATATGAATTACCAAAATTAACCTGTCAGCTATATACTAAATGATACAAAGTATGATGTTGTAGATCTCTAACATAACGCTGTCTTCTACTTACAGGGCTATTTACAAACGAACAAATGTACATGCGATTCTTGCTTACATACTATTATTGCGTATTGTAAGGCGAACGTCTAAAATGTTTGTTTCTGTGTATTTTTTCGATTTTGCCATGTTTTAACAGACACATATTAAAGTTTCAGATTTGTTTTAAAGCAGGAATTATGATATTTTTTAACAGTCTTAGTTATTTCTACCAATGTCTATGAATTATTTTCTTATTTGAATCTGTATATGATTTTATTTATATTTGATTTTCGGTAATTGTATGTTAAATTTGATGAAGTGTCCATCAAATTTTAAAATAATATGTCTTTTATCTTAAACAGATAAATATTTTGGAAAAAAGAAGGCTTAAATATGTTATAATTTAAAACAATTTATAATAGAAAATGTCTTATACAAGGGACTAGTAGACATGTGTTTAAATAATAGACATAACGATAACGTCACATATGATGTGTTGCAGTATAATATAGCAGCAGGAATACTTAACTTTTCCAACAAATAAAACTATAAAACTTTAAAATTTCACTGATTTGCTTTTATGGTTTGCTTTCTTTATTGCTTTTGCTAACGAAGGGTATAGACGCGCTAAAATATTAATCCATATCAGTAAAAAAGAGAGAGGCTTTTGGATATTATTTCAACGCAGTAATATACATTTTAAATTGAAATCTTTAGAATTGTTGAATTGTGCCAATTATCAATAGAGAAACTAACTTAATACTTTTATTCGTAGTATTTTGATGTGATCATTAACGACCAGAATAAATAAAGTCATATGCGTTCTTCAAGTGAAACTACACAAAGTAATCATACTGGTGCCATATTGTTTTTTGAATGAAATCCTCCTTGCATTTAAAATCCTCAATTATCTCTGTTGTTGTATTTAATAATATTTTGCCTGGAACATATGGAAGGATCCACGATCTTTTACAAATATTCTCTGTCCGATCTCCGATTGATTTCAATGTCAATTTCTTAATCCTCTTACTATTGTCATTTACTGTATTAAGAACATCGAAACAATAGTTTATTTCATCCCTGAATGACATGAAAGACAAACTGTACAAACCGATATTGGCTCGGTGGGTTATCCTACCAGAATAATATTGCATTTGAAGACGTCCAAAAGGTATAATTTAATTTATAGGATTAAGAGAATATTATCATACCTTTAACATGTTGTGCATTGTTGTTTTACGTTTCTGGAAGCTGTTCTATCTTTAAGTATAGAAATACTTAAGTCAATATGTTGTAGGTATTTCGTTCACCTTGGTAAAGTTTGAATGTATTTACATTTTAAATTTCAATTACTTTACTCGTATCTTAACTATTTTAGCAATTAAAAGAAGACAATAACAAATTACCGATCACCAAGAAAACTGTCAAAAAAAGACAATCCACTAATCAATGTCCAAGAAACCGGCAAACTTGAGAACCAACAACAAAAAATATAGTAACTACAGTAAGGGTCCTGACCTGGTACAGGCATTTCAAAAGCCAACCTCCCATTCATTACTGAAGTGTGTTATTTAATGTCTTGAGGAAAAAGACTGAGTATCTTACACCACTAGTCAGTAATAGAACTATCAATAATTATCGCATCTCAATCGTTATGTACTGAATTTAAAAATGTGAAATACTTGATGCAATCATATAATCAACTATATTTTCAACAAGGTAAAGCTATTTATAGTAAAACTTATTAAAGACGCGGAAGAGTAAATTTTAATTGTAACCTTTGTTAATAAGTCTTTTCCAAGAAATTGGTGACGTGTACAAAAATCAGTACACTCAACGAAAGGTCTTGCGTACCTGAATATTTGAGAAATTGAGACACCGTATGTAAGACAAGCTGAAATCTTGCTAAGTATAAAAATGATTTAGTTGAAACTGTTCCTGTTATTTCTTTAATTTTCAGATCTGAAGGAAATGGTAACGGAAGCCACTCTGCAAATTAAGGGTTGTTAATTGAAAGATCATTATCAATATATCTATACGCATAAGGACCTATCTTCTGTTCTTTTCTTTTCTTAAACAAGACGTTGAAGAAAGTCAGTTTCATATAAATACTATATTATTAAATATGTTTAAATATATAATACACATTAATAACTTAATATCACCCATTTCGTTTTATTTTTCAGAAGCCTATGAAAACAAAGACAACGTTCGTAATAGTTATTTCAAGATATACTGTTTTTTGTTAATCAATTCAAAAATAAATTTCGACTTTCTGACCAGGACACTTTAAGAGATAGTTGCATGCCATGAAAAATGCTTCTACGCTAAGAATGCATATTTCGTGCATATTTTGAAATACGGCATTAGTATTCCATTATTTTGAACGAAGCGAAAACTAAAAAAAAAAATCAAATAAAATCAAATGTAATATTCAACGTTACTAAATTACACATTTACACATATATCTTATTCAACCATAATTTCTAAACGTAAATTATAAACAAAGAACTAGATTTTACATTTAAATTTAACTACTATTCTGAATTATAGATGGAGAACACACCGATAAAAGTAATCGTCTGCATAGTTGAAGGTCATATTCATTATTAATACAGTAACATTTCAGGAAAGGTATTAGTAAGCGTAGTTTATACAAATAGTGATAGTCGGTAATACCTGTTTTACTCGATATTAAGACATCGGTTTAATTATGACTTTATTGCAAAAAGGACGTAAAATAGTTGCTAAATTTTATTTTATTTTAAAAACTGAACGTACTACATTGAGTTTATGCATTATTGGTTAAAGTCGGGTTTTGTAGTTTTTGTGTCTGTACTATTACGTGCACTCACTAGTAACCCAATGAGAAATGTTCAAAGATAAACAAACTACATTGAGTTTCTTCATTCTTTGTTTAAAAGGTTTTCATTTTGTAGTTTTCGTGTCTGCACTATTACATTCACTCAACTAGCAACCCAATGAGAAATGTTCAAAGATAAACAAACTACATTGAGTTTCTTCATTCTTTGTTTAAAAGGTTTTCATTTTGTAGTTTTTGCGTCTGTACTATTATCTGCACGCATCGAGTAACCCAATATGAAAAGTTATAAAATGAACAAACTACAATAAGCCTCTCCAGTTTTGTTTAAAATCAGAACTTTGTGCCTGTACTATTAGCTGCAGACCACTATATGTTATTACGCATATCGTCTGTTTGAAATAAAAGTATCTAAATATTGTCTGCTGTATATGTTTTGCCTGTGTCTATTTCACAATATCCAATTTCATGTTCGAAGTGCAACTGAGTTATTCGAAAAGGCTCACTTTATATATTTTGAAATAGCCTGTGTAATTGTGAGTTTAATTTCAACAATATACAATATGTTTTCTACATCTGTTTTTTACACATATGCATTTATATTTCATATTATCCTTCACCTTTGAGTAATGCAGGTCAGAAATGCACGTATAGTTTTCATTTTGGGGTATTATTTAATTGTTACTTTTGTTAAATTAAGTTGGACTTTATTTCAATATGCATATTGAGTCGAAACAATTTTATAGACCACACATAGAATTAAAACATTCATTTTCATATTTTTGAACCAATAACACAAAGAAATAATCCAATATTTAATTCGTATCAAAATGTATCATTTACATCCTGTTCAATTAAAATGGAGATTTTGCTACTATTTACACTTTTATATAAAACATTAAGTCTTTGTACCAATAAATGGTTTCAGTAATTTTACTTTCATCTTTAAGTTTATGTTTGTAACATGTTCTTTTTCAATGAATTTTAGTTATGTTTTAAAATGTATGTCCATGCAATAAACCTATTTAAGGGCTAAGAAGTAAATTGTTGGCACTTTATTTATTGCAGTATATAAGAGATAAATTTATCTTTTAAATGTATAGTTTAATCAATGCGTGTGAATGTTCAAGGAATCAAATTTGACCTTTGTCAGTAGTCAAAACTAAAACTCGAGAAATTTTATGGCACGCAAAATATTTCAATTTTATTCCTATAAAAGAAGAAAATTGCAGTATAATTGTAATAACGTCTGAATCAGTGTTTACCGGAGTAACAAAAGTGGCATTTTGATTGGTAATTGTCGGTTCCAATCAACCAATGAACCATCACATTGGAATATGATTAAATACCATCCCGCCCTCAGCAGCTAAAGAAGACTGCGTTTGGACTATAATCAGCACTAATAGAATATTGCAATCATAACATTTACAACTGATCGCTTCCCATATGTTGATGTTTAATTGAACAGTCATTAATTATGCTACAGCAGCCATATAAATAACGGAAGACACGTTACACCTGTATAACACAGGTGTCTCTATGACAATTGACAATATCGGTGTTAATGTTGATGTAAAAATAAGGATTTATTTCAACTATCGTAATAAAAAGAAAAAGGCAAAGTTTTGAAATGCTGGTTAGTATTTTTATTTATATATTTGTAGATAGACATTTTTTGTTACCAGTGTAATTAGAAACAATTATAGGTAAACATCCTACACATAGCAGTGTCATACTAAATGATAATACAGATAAAGATGTCCAATTGATGTTAAAGTTAATTTCATTATGATAATAATTGTGTTATTCAGCGCACATGTTAAACTTTGTCAATTACTGCGTGAGTGTTATATCTAATACTGTTGTCAGAGATAACTCAATTTAGTTATTGAAAGTTTCATGCATCCTACTCCTAATTATTTACATCAAAAGATGTATGTTATTTTGTAATATAATTCATTTTATTTTTTGCGATTGAATTTCAATTAATATTCAAGTTTGCTACTATAAAATATTCTACTAATTATTGTATGCAAATAGTAGATGTAATCTTGTCT
Source organism: Limnoperna fortunei (assembly GCA_944474755.1). NCBI lineage: Eukaryota > Metazoa > Mollusca > Bivalvia > Mytilida > Modiolidae > Limnoperna > Limnoperna fortunei. Next base: position 73,846,826 of record OX104116.1, read on the forward strand.
AGTAAGGCAAAGTTTTAATTAACTTTCTGTTTTGAAAACTATAACTTTAATATAGCTGCAGATATTTTTTCCATTTTAAATTTTCTTTAATTGTTTGTTTAGAACAGGTGCTGTGACATTAAATTTTGTAGCGGAAAGAATTCATTTAAATAGATGTATGCCTTATGTATTTATTGAAGTGTATCCATAATTGTATATGCTGTCATTGTTTAAATTTAATGCTCTGAAATTGCGGACATATTTTAAATTCTAAGAGTTTTCTATTAAGCCGGATTTGGCATAACGTTTTCAAATTGTTAAATGGTTTTAACAGTTTAATTATTTGGCATTTATCAATATGCCAATACGTTTTAGTGTAAGCGGTACTGAGAAGTCGAAACGCACGTCATACGTCGTAAATCTGCTAACCATGGTTATTTGGATGACATTTTCGGACGATTTTGTTGACAGAACGTTGTCAAGCATTGTTAATTTTTTTACAAGAAAAAAATTAAATCTACCAAAATGTTTTAACCATATATATAGATTTGTACAGTTATCTTCAATAAAAATGACTTTTTTTTAAGTTACAAGTTAAGTTACAAAAATTTAACACTGAAAATATAAGTATTATTTAATTCCAATTTGCCTCGATTGATTTAGCAAAACTAGAATTTTTATTAATTACGCTGTATCTTAATGCGCTGGTATTTAAAAAGGTTCAGTGTAGAAAATAGAGAAAAAGAATCATACATTTACCAAAATGTTATTTAAGAAGAAGTTCGTTCAAACAGAGTATGTTATCAAATGTTTAAAGAAACAATTGTACCCATACAATGCGTTCATGAACGATTATCCAATTTTAATTAATTCGTGCAATTACCTTACGAATGACCAGGTAAGATTAGTTTTGTTTCACTTCTTTGGTATTTTACGTTCTTTACAAAGTTTAATTCAATACCATCATGAAAAAATGAATGCTGATGAAAATGTAGGTAAAACATTAACACAAAAAAGTATATACATGTATTCACTTATACAACAAACGCATTATTTTGATATTTTTAATTTACGTTTTATACCTCTATGATTGTTTGAAATGTAACGAAAATGATAATACAATTTTGCAATAAATCCCGTTCCATCTGTTTAACGTTTGAAGTATTCATTTTATCATTTTAAAGAATTGTCTAATCTTTAAACAAAATTATATCCTCATCGGTAAAGACTTTTGAATCTGTATTAAAAACTGCAGTTCAGTTGTTGTTTTTTTTTTAAACAAAATTATATCTTTATTGGTAAAGGCTTTTGGATCTGTATTTAAAAATTGTAGTTTAGTTGTTGCTTTATAAAACAGTTTAGTTGTTGTTTTATTTTGCAATAATACGGTTCATGCAGAGTGTGTTCCTACTATGCCTTTGAAGTATGTTGTTTCTGTAATATTTTAATAGTTACACTTAACATTTACATCATTTTTCTTTAAACACTCATTTTAAACCAGAATTATATAAGAGTTATAACATATCAGCCTTAGACAGAATAAAAAAGCATTTTAACTTTAACATAACGGAGGTTATAAAATGTATACTGCTATATAATGCAGCAGTCAGGTTTTGTCTTTGCCTACCCCTTGCTGTCAAGATAATTAAATACTAAAGCTTCATTTCCCTATTATTGAAGTAATTTCGAAAGTGATTATATTTTCAACATTTTGTCAAATCGTTTGTACAGTTGTAATGCACCAACAACTAAGACTTTAATTATACTGATCGTTGAACTTAATATGTGACTGTCGAGTTTTTTTTCGAAATTATGCAATATTTTGATAGACCCTATTCACAATGGGTCATCAAATATTTATCAGCCTATCCAATCCCATTTCATGATGCACTGGATATTTCTATATATTTTAAATGAACCACATAGTATAATAGAAAACTGAACAAAATGACTTTTATTTAATGTGAAGCAGAACACATGCAGATTAGAATATAAACGTATCGTATGTAATGGTAAAAGGCATAAATAATTTTGTATTCCAATGTATTGCCTTGCACCCATTTATTGTTGCTATTCTCAGAGGGATTCCACAAATGATTATAGAATATTTAAAGTTTGAAATATTTTAATTACAACTCAAAATATACAACTATTTTTTTATTTATAATGTCTTTTAAGTTATTGAATGTACTTTCTTAGTTTTTGATTTTGTTAGTTTGTGAAAATTCAAACAAAAAAAGGATATGAAATTATTATTAACTGACAAGGTGATACCATACACAGCTTCATATCATCAATATTCAAGAAAATGAACACGTCTGAATTGCAGATTAAATAAAACTATTATGAATCAATAATCAGTTTTCTCCAATTGCAGTAGTATTTAAAATTTACAGATCGCAACTTCGATTTGATAATTATGTCATTTTACTCTTCTCTGATATTAGGATTTCTGTTAGCTTATCGTAAAATTATTATAAAGTTTTTTTATGTACTTGACATGCATGCATATAATCTAAGCCACTTGAAAGACATCTTGTAATTTATTAGACTCCTTACCATACTTTCTTTCTCTTGCGAATTTTTAATTAATGTAATGACGGATTATGCTGCTCTACCTTTTAACTATTCTTACAGATTTTTCAATCCATCAATCAATATTTTCTATCTGGAAAAACATTTCAATGATAACATGCAATTCTTAGATGAAATTTTGCATAACTATACCTTTATAAGGTTTAACTGATTTTAAAATTCTGAAGCATTGAATAGAGCAAATGATTAATTGTATAAATGTGTTTAACGCGATGGAAACCAACCAGTTTATATAGGCATTGGCTTATTGTACGCAAAGTCTTTGTAATAGATGACGTGTTTCACGCTATCCGTCATTAGTTGCCTTTGTAGAAGAGCAGGATATATTCATATTGCCTTTCTTAAGGGATTTACTCGTAGATATATTTGTTGTTTTTTACTGATTAATTCAGTTAGGAATCTTTAATATCATCATTCGTTATCGTTAAGCTGAATTATACAGATATATGAAACACATCCATGATCCCTATAGAAAGATGGGATTCTAAAATATGTCTGTTTAATCTGCTATTCTATTGATGTAATCCACCAGATAAATAGCCTTAATACAAATTAATCAGTTGGCATTCGGTACTAAGAATTTGTGCATCTACTTTGTTAAATTTTGAATTAACAGTTCTTTTTGAAAAATGTCGTAAATCACCTTGTAAATTGAATGGATGTCATAAGTGAATTGAAACGTAAGGGCTTTATCGTTATGATCATCAAGCCTAACACAATGCCCTTGATTAGAGTTCATATTTCATCCTGTAAGGGCAGAATTTCCGTTCAGGATATAGCTGATCATTGATCTAAACAGATTTAGTTAGATATGTCCTCTCACCACAGCTAGAATTAATTAAGTAATAGGTATAGGTGCTTTACACAGAGGTAAACAATTGTAATATCCTGTCGGAAGAATTTATCTTTTCCAGGAAATAATCTGTTTGATTCATTTTCGAATAATACCATCAAATTTGCATTTAATGATAGCATCATTTAACTTTACCGGAGGTGAAATGTAAAAGCTATTTGTCAATTAAATATTTATAATTATGGGTTTTGCTAGAATAATAAATGGCAAATTGCAACGAAAGGTGTTTAAAACCATTCCACACCAATTTATTTCCAATAACAATTAAATAAATGTTTATAGCTTAACAATGATTAAAATTTTGTGTATTTCAAACAGAATGAAGGAGGAAGAGATGTAACAGAAATAAAGACTACAAATGTACCACAAAGTTCGTTAGGCAGTCATAAAAGGGCGCATGCCGAGATGTATGTCCGGAATAACCATGTGACAACTGTAATGTTACATGGAGTCCCAATTGTTTGCCTTACAATTGAGAGCAAAGAACGACTATGCCTTGCACAGATCTCCAATACACTACTAAAAAGCTATAGTTATAACGAAATCCACAATCGTCGAGTAGCCCTTGGTATTACATGTGTGCAGTGCACTCCGGTACAGCTAGAAATACTACGACGAGCAGGAGCAATGCCAATTTCATCCAGACGTTGTGGTATGATTACAAAGAGAGAAGCAGAGAGGCTAGTAAAATCATTTCTGGAAGATAACTCTCCTCCAAAACTACCGGAAAACTTTAGCTTTGACGTTCATCATGAATGTGGATGGGGAGGAAGAGGAAAGTTTGAACCATCTAGATACAACAGTTCAAGGGCAAAATGTATCAAATGTATCTATTGTAACATGTATTTTTCTCCGAATAAATTCATATTTCACTTTCATAAAACACCTGAATCAAAGTATAATCACCCAGATGCCGCAAATTTTAATTCTTGGCGACGCCATCTGAAGCTTTTATCCTATGATGCCGATGACGTCATGCATGCCTGGGAAGATGTTAAAGCAATGTTTAACGGAGGAAGCAGAAAAAGACTTTTATCATCTGCAATAAGAGAACAATCAGACAGGCATTCACATCACAGTTCAAGTGTTGTAAAGAAGCCGCGTCTTAGTGCCAGTAGTGCTGAAAACAGCGATACATACCAAAATTCATATGCACCATTTCCATTTTTGTCTGTCCCAGGAAAAACTTATCCAATCGGTCACTTCAGCCATTCACCTCCGTTTGGACTAGGAATGCATTTTACCAAAGATAGCTTTGATACCAAAACAACAACAACAACCGGCTACCCTGCTGGATGGGGTCTACCTGGTTTTATGCCATCATATGGAATGATGTGGAATCATAGTCTTATTAATCCAAGTCGTCTGCCAATTGCTGAAAACAACTGCTATCAGCTAAAAACGACCAAAAGAAGGGAAGAACACCAGTCATGTGAAAGTGAACACGAAGTCCAATCTTCACCTGAAATAAGTCCGTCCTTCTGTGACAAAAATGAACGATTTTCGGCTTTCCGACCTGTAGGTAGAACTGTTACAGCTTGTGATAGTCCAGATTCTTTAAAAGATGATGAAAAGTCGCTCTCCGATGACGAAAACGATGAAGTAAATATAACAGATGAAACTACTGACTTTGAGACAAAAGAGGAGACTGAAAATGCACACGAGGACACCCTATGTAAAATAAATAGTGAAAATATATCTGAAGTAGGCAGGGTAAGACACTTACAGTAATTATGCTAATCTTTTAATTCACCGTATTTTTGTGTAAGGTTGCTTGTCATAAGTTTTACCATCATAGGTTTGTCTTGACATTGATGACTTTATTAATTGCCGAAAAAATAAATAAAACTGTCTGAAAAAAAAAGATATCAATCTATCATCCAAACATTTAATATTTGATCGGTAAATATTCATATATTTAATACACAAGGCAACACAGAGACATTCAAAATAGAAATACTAAATGTTCAGTAAAAATGTTAAATATGCGAGTGTTGTTGTCAACTTAACTAATGGACAAAATTAATTATTTATTTAAAATTAATATTATGTCCCTTAGTTTTATGAAATAAATTGCATGTAATGTTTCTTATAATCCCCGAAGTTGATAAAACGAACCACGTGTCATGAATATTTAAAATAAAATGTTTATGTTATTTGTAAAAACAAACAAACTTCAACAGACACTTTATAATTTTGGATCTCTTCAAATAAATGTCTCTGGATATTAATGGTCATTGTCTGCTCAATTACATTGGCGATATCCTTTGAATGGATTATATTTTAAATAAGAAAAATGATGAAATATTACTTTGTGTCTTAATATAGTATAATATATATTTGATTTGCTTTGTGTTGGGAAATAATAATTACTGTATTGTAATGACTACTAAATGTGTGTATCTAAATTATTAATAATTCTTAACAAAACGTGTTATTTGGTAGAAACTTACTAGTAGTTATTTTACTATTTCAGGAGAATGGCAGCAAGAAAAATGAAGGTAATCATTTAATTATGAAAATGTTTGAATACAAATATCTTGTGATTACAATTTGAAATTTTTGCATTATATTAAAATAAAAAGTCATAAGACAATTTACCAATTTTACTTAAATTACCTGCGTGTAGTCGACTCCCAAAATTAATTGACAAGATTCGCCAGTTTCATGCTGTAGTTACGGTTTTTTACCAGGTACCACCTCTTTCTCGCATATTAAAAAAGGATGCCATGATGTACCTTACAAATGGCTGAAACCTAGATCAACAGACAAACTCTTAGAATTTAGGCTATTTGTATTTTATTTTGTGATTAACTATATATAACTTTTAAGTTTGATTTTGTCACCTTTATTCGAATTTTTTCAAAAATAATATTTACTGCATTTTAAATTTTTTTCATTTTGATTTATCAGAAATATCATCAGTGCCCGGTGATAATGAAAACGATATCCCACCAAAATCTGAAGATATAATAACAAACGCAGCATTACCTTTGTCGCCAGAAAGCAAAGTCGAAGAGAGCGAGGAGGCATTAGGTAAGATTGTTACCAAATGAAGGCCAAAGTTTTATTTACAAAAACAAACACACATGATCTGTATCAGAATGTCACAATGAAAATATGAAGTTTTTCAACTATTAAAACAATCTTCCTGGAATTTTACTCTCGATTATTAGGATTAGTACAGTATTGTTTTCGTTTTCTACTACTGTGGTCTTATATTTCTTTATTTTAGTTGATAATATTTTTTACGATTAAGTATATATTTAAAATAAAATGAATCATCTTCAAGTGTCGATTAAAAAACAAAAAGATATATGCACGAAAAAGTAAATGAAATTATTTTTTATAATTAATAAAAAGGTAAGTATTGACAACATCGATTTCATTTGATTTGCATATATAACAGCAGTAATGACTTTTATGTACCAGTGATATTTAAAACATTTGCCATATTAACATAATTACACGAAATATAATTCATGTCGCTAACACAGAAAAAACAAGGCAGCGGAAATAGAAGTAATATTCTGATGGTAAATAATTGTTATAATATGATGACCGACTCAAACACGGAAGTACTTGACGTAACAACTTCTTGATTAAATCAATTACCTTATTAAATCATTTGATTTCTTACATTTTGTATGAACATATATCATTTTCCATGGTAATTTACATATTAAATTGAGTAATCAGTTGTGAATTCTCACATGTAGGTTTTCCTTGTTGCAGATTTGTGTTGTAAATCAACCCTTCATCAGAGTACAGCAGACGTCGTTCAGTTGTCAAAAGGTTTGTCATCGTAAATAAATTAGCATAGTTCAAAATAAATAATACGAATGTTCACGAAATGGATAGATCTAACTCCAAGTATTTATTTATTTATTTATTTATTTATTTATTTATTTATTTATTTATTTATTTATTTATTTATTTATTTAAAAAGACAATAGAGATCCTAAACTGACTGAAATATGTTTATTCTTATTTGCATGTTCTATGCGTTTGATAAGGTTTATGTTTTCTCAATTGTTAGTTTTTGATGTTCATTGTTTTGTCTGTCCTGTGGATGTTTAGTCCTTGTCTAATTCATGGCTTAATTTGTTATTTGTCTAAATTTATCCATAGACAATAACGAGTCACTAACTGTCCTTTAAGCTTTAAGTGGAACAATAATTTAAAAGATTTTTTCCATCTTTTTCTGTGGGGCACGTTTTAATATCAGCATATGAATAACAATTTGTAATGATAAGCATATATTGAACACATGACAATGAGAACTGTATAATTTGCATTCAGCCATTAATTTAAAGAGAAGAACGGGTAGTATCGGAACTCGAACGTAATCTGCTAGTTTTAAATATGATAGCTGCGTGTTAGTGAAGCTTATAGTATTCCACAAAATGATTATGTTAATAGTATAGGGTCAACCTGGCTATACTTAAAAGAGAGTAAAAATGTTAAACTGTGTAGATGAAATTTGTCAAAGAAATATCAAGTAACTCGGAAGATGTTACAATATTTTTCATGCACAGTTATAAATGTTAATTAAACTTTTGCCTATTTTCCCTCCCACTTTACATGTCATAAAGTTATTAACCAGATTAGACGGTCAAATTCTTAGGTTATTTTTACTAAATTGACTTTTTAGGTATCACCAACAAAAGCGATCCGTGACTATGTGAATGCATTATACTTTCATGGTGCTGTAAACTGCATTTTGCAATCCACATATTTATATATTTATTGAATCAATATATTTTGCAGAAGAACTTCAAGATCAACTGAGAAAAGAAATGGACCTAAGGAGGCAAATAGAAAAGGAAATAATGGATATAAAAGGTACGAACTCTAACAAAAACATGATTTGTCTTTAAATCAAGATGATATATTAGAAATTAATCGTATTGTTTATATTAACTAGTTTGACTGTCTATTTATATATACATGTATATGTATATATATTATATGTACTTTTAGAGAATTGTAGATATAGAGTCATTGTTATTTATGTGTACATAAAATTACAAAATATGATTATCATTTCTTTTACATTCTCATCTTGTGTGAAATCTTGCGATAGATTTAGGTGACGGTTGCAAAAACGTTCTTATTATTTCGAAAGACAAAAAAAGACTTTTTTTCTAAAATATGTATACCTCGAGTTAGAGGTGTTGGTGTTCAGAAGATAGAAATCAAACCCTCTCCGTCTTATTCCTTATTATTTTAGTTTTTCTGTTGCGTGTTGATACAGACCAGTTCCAACTGTTGCATCAGTTCTAACGATATAAAATCTCTTTACTACAAACTTTTTTCCAGATGCCTTGTCGCATGAATTAATACAGGAAAGACATGTAAGATTAACACTTCACCAGAAGCTAAAAGGTATTAAACATATAAACAGCTATTTTTAATTCAGAGTTAAATTATGATATTATTAAGTAATGATTTCTGACTGGCCAAGTTATTAGTTTAAGGCTTGTTGTATTGTGTCGAATCGGACGAATGCCGATATTGGACTAGTTAATGCTATATTGGACTGGTTCTGCACAATATATCTTATGGACAGTTTTACTGTTATCTAAGTGAATAATTTGGTAGTTAATTAACAGTCTGAATTATCAGCTGATCTTCATGACAAGTGTAGTGTTCTCCCAGCGTAACATGACCTAGTATTTGTATGTAGATAACACAGTTTTATACAAAAGTTTAGGTTGAATAATACATTTTGGAATCCCAATAACTACAGCGTCTGAAGTATCAATTTTAGAAACAGTTTGTTGTTAGCTTTTCAACATGTTCAACCAAACATCTTTAATAATTCTCAACTTAGTTTGTATTCATTGAAAGACGGTTTGAAATAACAATTATAAATGTGAACAAGCCTATTCTACTAATGGTTTAAATGAGATTTACATTCTTTAATTGAAATGAATTATCTTTGTTCAATGTTGAGATTATCCTTTAAAATTGTTTACATCCATCAAAATATGTGTTGGTCAACACTTTATGTATAAAAACATGTAAATTGACATTAAAATACTTCAAATAATGGATTGTCTGAAATTAAATTTATCTTTTGAGTTTGGTGGACAAATTTTAAAGGTCAGCAGGAATTCATATGAAGAACAACTGTGCTCCACTTGTTTTTTAAGCAGAATTCTTATTACAGATTTACAAGAAAACGTGTGGATGATTTAATCATTTTATTATTCAGTTAGACGTTTTGTTACCGAAAATGCAAATTTGATAACTTACAAAACATTGAAGTCAACTAAATGAGACATAGATATAACGCGATCTGCTTCATACATTGACCTTTAGCTCGCTATCGAATACAAAAGACAAATAAAACAGGGAGAACTTGATTTTCCGATAGTGAATTTTCTATTCTTTTGCATTAAAATACCAGCTGTCAGACTTATTGTGTAAAGCCACTTGTTGATACAAGGGTTAATTGAGTAGAGTTATGTTTAGGCTAACATATAATCCTTTCTTATCTTTGCATTTCACCGCCGTTATAAATACAATGTAGTTGGTTAAGCACTGCATAATTACTTTATTCCAACTGCCTGGTGTTCGTTTTTATTATAACAAGCCTATATATGTATATTGCAGAAGCACATGAAGCTTTGAGCAAATTCTCCAGTAATGTGACGAGTGATGCGAGGAAATAGACAACATATAGCAACTGAGTAATACAAACTGCGTTTATGATGAAACAGTGCTTAAATCTTTTGTTACATTTTGTAAAACTTTGTAATTTTTTTCTTTTTGTCTGTGATAGTAATGTCTGTAACAGACTATATAATTCTTTATATTTTGCGTATCTTATCGTGTACAAAAATGTCTATTTTAATAAATATCTTTATAAATACATATTAAGCGTTGATCCTAAAATGTAAACCTAATGTTCTCGTTGTTGTTAATGTTATAAATGGATAAACACAAGAAGAAAGTCATACAGAGTCGGTACATATTGTTATCTAGTAGATTAGCGCTATTCGAAAATTATTCTGATTGTCTAATGAACAAAACAGCATAAAATGACGCTTTCCTTTATACGGTTCCTTATTATTATGTTTTGTTATTATCTTGACTGGTATACAAGTAACATTATTGTTTTTATTGTGAAATGATAACAAATTAGCGATGATGAATTTGAAATCAAATCCAAACAACCAAACATGAAAGAAAGCACAGAGCCAGACAATAGACTATGGTCAAGTTTAACAAACACCACTACAAACAACAGATGCTATGGGGGGTCTAAACAGTTACTCTATAGTTACATCTATAAAAGTTCCTGTCAGGATATATTTCCTACCACAAGAAACTCATCGTGAATAGCCATACTGTACCGATCAAATGACTAATTAGTACCTTATTTGGACATACTTATTGATTAAATATACGTCAATCTAAGTGTGTTGAACGGACGCTCAGGAGTAATGTAGCAGTTATATTAATAAACATGTGTTGTCTGCATATTGTTACTAAACAAAGGTCCAACTGTAATAGGATTATAAACTGTCTGCAGTAAGCTAAATGGTTAATAAAATGTTACTAAACCAAGAATGATTAAACATTACATATATAACATTTTTTATTCTGTTAAGCATATATTACATAACATATATATATAATCCCTTAGCAGGAAAACTAAACCAATCAACAATTATGTAGTTTCTCTATACTTTAATAGTATAATTTATCAGAGCGCTTTGCAGGGCCTTTAAATGTATTGAAAAAATTTTCTGGCGTTGCAATATTGTTGGTTTGCGTCGTGAAAAGTCAAACGTGCATCTGGCGTAGTAAATTTTATATTATTTGTTGGGGTTTTTTGTTAAACGCCAATGTTAACAATTTTTTAGTTACATCATGTTATCCAAAGGAAATCCAAGTACTTGTTTAAAGACCCTGTCCTTTGACAGGAAAACTAGAAATCTTTATGAATTAATGTTTGAGTCGAGCACACCCTTACAGAGTAACAATCAAGAAATCATTCAAGCAAAACAAGTATTTTTATCGCCTGATATCTATACAAAAATAAAATTTTTGTGATTAAAATTACCATACACATTAAACAAATATATATATATAATGGGATCACAACAACGAAGTTTTATATATTTAAACTTGTGATTATATTGTTATGCGTTGAAAACTCAACAAACTTTACTTAAATGAGATAAATAATCAAAGGGTATATTTATTGTAAAAATATTACTGAATTAAATTTTTAAAAATTTAAAATAGATGTATTCATCATTGTAAACTCTTGGAATAAAGCAGCAACACACATTTTGAAATCAAAATAATTATAATGTCTAAAAAAACCCTTAAACATAATTACTTACTTCATAATCATATTCTAGAGTCAGTAGACAGCAGTAAATACCTTGGAGTAACTATAAGTAAAGACCTAGAATTTGGACAGCATATTAATAACATTACTTCTCAAGGTAATAAAACTTAAGGATTTTACGAAGGAACATGAAACACTGTACTCGCACAGTAGTAAATACTCTTCACCAGTTTGGGACCCCTACAAAAAACATCAAATTTAACAGCTTCCAAAGGAAGATCGCTATATATGTCTTAAATGATTATCACGATAGATCCCCAGGAGTAGTATCTAGCATAAATAAAACTTAAGAATGCGATAGTCTTAATAATACATGTAGAAGGACAAAGATAGATTATTTTTGCCTTATAAAATCAATTCAGGGTTGATTGCTGTTTCGTGTAATATGTTCAACAAATCTGATAGCCCATAAATTTCGGCAAATCTCTACAAATAAAGATCTCTATAAATATTCCTTGTTCCTAAATACCATTACTGACTGGAATATACTACCAGAACAAACAGCATTCTCTCGTGACTTTGAATGCTTCAAACGTGGTATATCCACATTAACATTTAAAGAATGCACAAGCAAGCCATAATTATAATATAACATATTTTACAGCAACTATGCATAAGTCATTTTTACTTTTTAAAACTATTTTTGTTGTTTTAGATTTTCTCATTACCATTTGAGTAAATTATGTTATGTTTCTTAAATGTATTGAAAGGTCTAAAATGTCTATACATTGATAGACTGTATAGATACATTGATAGGCTGTATAGATACATTGATAGACTGTGTAGATACATTGATAGACTGTGCAGATACATTGATAGGCTGTATAGATCCATTGATAGACTGTATAGATACATTGATAGACTTATAGATACATTGATAGACTTATAGATACATTGATAGACTGTTTAGATTCATTGATAGACTTATAGATACATTTATAGACTGTTTAGATACATTAATAGACTAAATAGATACATTAATAGACTTATAGATACATTGATAGGCTGTATAAATACATTCATAGACTGTATAAATACATTTATAGACTGTATAGATACATTGATAGGCTGAATAAATACATTTATAGACTGTATAAATACATTGATAGCCTGTTTATATATACATTGATAGGCTGTATAGATACACTTATAGACTGTATAGATACATTGATAGACAGTGTAGATACATTGATAGACTGTATAGACACATTGATAGGCTGTATAGACACATTGTTAGACTGTATAGATACATTGATAGGCTGTATAGATACACTTATAGACTGTATAGATACATTGATAGACAGTGTAGATACATTGATAGACTGTATAGATACATTGATAGATTGTATAGACACATTGATAGACTGTATAAATACATTGATAGACTTATAGACACATTGATAGACTGTATAGACAAATTAATAGACTGTATAGATACATTGATAGACTGTAAAGATACATTGATAGGCTGTATAGATATATTGATAAGCTGTATAGATACATTGATATATAGACACATTAATAGACTGTATAGATACATTGACAGACTGTAAACATACATTGATAGGCTGTATAGATATATTGATAGGCTGTATAGATACATTGATAGGCTACAAGTATAGATACATTGATAGACTGTATAGATACATTGATAGACTGTATAGATACATTGATAAGCTGTATAGACACATTGATAGGCTGTATAGACGCATTAATAGACTGTATAGATAAATTAATAGACTGTATATATACATTGATAGGCTGTATGGATACATTAATAGACTGTATAGATACATTGATAGGCTGTATAGATATATTGATAGGCTGTATAGATACATTGATAGGCTACAAGTATAGATACATTGATAGACTGTATAGATACATTGATAGGCTGTATAGACACATTAATAGACTGTATAGATACATTGATAGGCTGTATAGACACATTAATAGACTGTATAGATAAATTAATAGACTGTATATATACATTGATAGGCTGTATGGATACATTGGTTGACTGTATAGATACATTGATAGGCTGTATAGATATATTGATAGGCTGTATAGATACATTGATAGGCTGTATAGACACATTAATAGACTGTATAGATAAATTAATAGACTGTATATATACATTGATAGGCTGTATGGATACATTGGTTGACTGTATAGATACATTGATAGGCTGTATAGATACATTTATAGAATGTATAGACACATTGATAGGCTGTATAGACACATTAATAGACTGTATAGATAAATTAATAGACTGTATATATACATTGATAGGCTGTATGGATACATTGGTTGACTGTATAGATACATTGATAGGCTGTATAGATATATTGATAGGCTGTATAGATACATTGATAGGCTACAAGTATAGATACATTGATAGACTGTATAGATACATTGATAGACTGTATAGATACATTGATATGCTGTATAGACACATTGATAGGCTGTATAGACGCATTAATAGACTGTATAGATACATTGATATACTGTATAGATACATTGATAAGCTGTATAGACACATTGAAAGGCTGTATAGACACATTGAAAGGCTGTATAGACACATTGATAGGCTGTATAGACACATTGATAGGCTGTATAGATACATTGATATACTGTATAGATACATTGATAAGCTGTATAGACACATTGATTGGCTGTATAGACACATTGATAGGCTGTATAGACACATTGGTAGGCTGTATAGATACATTGATATACTGTATAGATACATTGATAAGCTGTATAGACACATTGAAAGGCTGTATAGACACATTGATTGGCTGTATAGACACATTGATAGGCTGTATAGACACATTGATAGGCTGTATAGATACATTGATATACTGTATAGACACATTGAAAGGCTGTATAGACACATTGAAAGGCTGTATAGACACATTGATTGGCTGTATAGACACATTGATAGGCTGTATAGATACATTGATATACTGTATAGATACATTGATAAGCTGTATGGACACATTGAAAGGCTGTATAGACACATTGAAAGGCTGTATAGACACATTGATAGGCTGTATAGATACATTGATAGGCTGTATAGATACACTTATAGACTGTATAGATACATTGATAGACAGTGTAGATACATTGATAGGCTGTAAAGATACATTGATAGGCTGTATAGATACACTTATAGACTGTATAGATACATTGATAGACAGTGTAGATACATTGATAAGCTGTATAGACACATTGATAGGCTGTATAGACACATTGATATACTGTAGAGATACATTGATAAGCTGTATAGACACATTGATAGGCTGTATAGATATATTGAAAGACTGTATAGATACATTGATAAGTTGTATAGACACATTGATAGGCTGTATAGACACATTGATATACTGTATAGATACATTGATAGACTGTATAGATACATTGATAAGCTGTATAGACACATTGATTGGCTGTATAGACACATTGATAGGCTGTATAGACACATTGATAGGCTGTATAGACACATTGATATGCTGTATAGACACATTGATATACTGTATAGACACATTGATAAGCTGTCTAGACGCATTAATAGACTGTAAAGATACACTGATAGACTTATAGATACAATGATAGGCTGTATAGATGCATTGATAGACTAGATAGATAGATAGATAGATAGATAGATAGATAGATAGATAGATAGATAGATAGATAGATAGATAGATAGATAGATAGATAGATAGATAGATAGATAGATAGATAGATAGATAGATAGATAGATAGATAGATAGATAGATAGATAGATAGATAGATAGATAGATAGATAGATAGATAGATAGATAGATAGATAGATAGATAGATAGATAGATAGATAGATAGATAGATAGATAGATAGATAGATAGATAGATAGATAGATAGATAGATAGATAGATAGATAGATAGATAGATAGATAGATAGATAGATAGATAGATAGATAGATAGATAGATAGATAGATAGATAGATAGATAGATAGATAGATAGATAGATAGATAGATAGATAGATAGATAGATAGATAGATAGATAGATAGATAGATAGATAGATAGATAGATAGATAGATAGATAGATAGATAGATAGATCGATCGATCGATCGATCGATCGATCGATCGACAGATAGATAGATAGGCTGTATAAATACATTGATAGACTGTATAGACACATTTATAGACTTATAGATACATTGATAGGCTGTATAGATACATTGATAGGCTGTATAGATACATTTATAGAATGTATAGACACATTGATAGGCTGTATAGACACATTAATAGACTGTATAGATAAATTAATAGACTGTATATATACATTGATAGGCTGTATGGATACATTGGTTGATAGTGTAGATACATTGATAGACTGTATAGATATTTTGATAGACTGTGTAAATACATTGATAGGCTGTATAGATAGATTGATACATGAAATATTTAATACATTTGTAGACTAGATGGATACACTTATAGACTATGTAGATACATTGATAGTATTTATAGATACATTTATCGACAATGTTGATACATTAAAATTATGTAAATACACTTATAGACAATGCAGATACATCGACAGACTGTATAGATGCATACACATTTTACGAAACGGATTCAATTCGAAAATTTTCCGACATTTTATAGATTTGTTCAAATCTTTATTGTATCCCGAAATTCCTGATTTTTTTCTCTGTTTGACGAACCTGAACTTAATTTTTAAGTGTGAAATAAAAACGAGCATTTAATTAAGATTTCATCCAATGATAAATGATTTCAGCACAATAAAATAATATTTAAACTAAATGACAATGAATTTTAAATCAACAACGAGTACAGAAAGCATCTTTGTGTAATTAATTATACAAATATAAATTATAGTGTGTCAAAAGGTGACAACCTCAAAGATATCGTTCAATCATGTCATCTCAGATAAAGGTGTCTAAACCTGGTACAGAGGTGGAAAACACGCGTTAAGCAACGTCAACTAACAAGTCAAACGATATAAAAATGTAAAAGTTAGAGAACATGAAAGAGAAGACGATAACATATATTTAATCTATTGTCAATTAATATTAATAGAATTCATTTCTTTGTTTATTTCTACTTTACAAATGTCAGCGACTGTAGTGGTACTATGCCTCCAGTAAAGTTTTCACGTGACTAAGATCTGCAACGATTTATAAACAAATCTTGACCATAATATTTATCTTCATTCAACAGTGAACAATCTGTATATATCTACATAAATAAAATATATCTTAATTATATACCACAAATATGTTCCAAATTGTGTTGCAATTTCCATAGGAATTAGTTTGTTTCTGCTATAACTAATTTTAATATGTAGTGTATTGCTTAATTTTATGTGTTCCGTTGGATTAAACACAGATTTATTTCTGCTATAAATAATTTTAAAATGTAATCTATTATAAAAAATGTATACTGTTTGATTTAACTCATTCAAATCAACCAGACAATTTCATCGACATTTCTAATAAGTGTATTAAATTTTTCAAATAAACATATTGTAAACAAATGCTGACATTTTAAATTTCGCATAATTTAAATGAAATACTACCCGAGAGAGAGTATGACAATATTTCGCAAACTGTGATTTACCCAAACGACGGCCAAGGGCTTTAGGATTTTAACGTCATATTTTAAGATTCATTTGTTAAATCAGTTTTTTGAAATTGTATCTCCTATATTCTCGCCAAGACACAGTTGATGAATACTTTTAACAGATTTCTGTGCAACTTATAGCCTAATGAAATGCGTGGTGACAGATGCAATCCTGGTACTGCATGTCGCTTGGAACGTGTACGTCATTTGTATAACTCTCCTGACAATTCGATATAAAATGTTCAGAAAATTAAAAGTTGTCTTGTTTCGTATTTTATAATTAAAGGAAATTTCAGTCAATTTGTTAGTCATAAATCAAACATTTCTATTGTACACTTACTGAATTTTTATTTTCGTAGATTTACGAAGAATGAAAGTATAATATGTGAGATTTAAACTAAGGAAAATTACTGATGCGTAACGATTGCAGTAATTAACATTCATTTCTCAACGAAAATAAGATGTATTAAATAAATTAATTATGCAAAAATATACATCCAGATAAATGTCCATGTGGAAATAACATCATATTTACCGATGCGTTGGTGATTTGAATCTTCGGTTCCACACCACTGTACAAAATATTTTACCGTTATCCACATGTTTTTATTAAAACATATACCAATGGGCATTGTCTTAAACGCATCATTATGCTATACACGCCATCTGGACATCTAAGAATTTGATGCATGGGAAGAAGAAATTTAGCATTTAATTGAAAATGTCATTCATTAGTTAAATGAAGAAAACACACAAACATAAAAACATAAAACATATAATACATACAAATAGATAGAAATCTTAACTACTATAATAAAGAACACTTCCCATCAAAGATGTGAATATTATTCGCCTTTGCGTGAGAACATAGATGTAAGGTATTCGAAACATAATTACAATTTACAAACATCCTAATACAGCCCTACAACTTTTTTTTTCCAGAACATAAAATCAGTACGTAAATAAATTACTCATTCTATCAAAGATCATCAAAGTTGGTGATAATACATACATGAGAAATATAAAGCTGTAGGCCATAATGAACAAAAATACAAACAAACCCAGAGGCGTAGCATCGCATTTGATATTGGTATGGCGGATGCCGTACCTGCCGTACCGGCTGATACGCTAATGTATTTGAGACGAGAGGAGAGTCAAAAGACACCAATAAAAATAGAAAAATATGAACATTTTTTTTTTATTTCTTAAAATGATTGGTACAGCATGCCGTACCTGCAAAAGTTATTGGTATGACGGAAGCCGTACCTGCTACGCCTATGCAAACCAGAAAACAGAAAGCATAATTAAACGTAAAGTTCCTAAGATTCATAATTTCCTTTACTAGAACTAAAATTTGGGTAGGAGAGGCTCGAGGGCAACTTAAAACTATCTCAACCCATATGCACGTGCCCAATTGTGCAAAGCTTGTGTTGCTGTAACAAAATGTCATCTGTTGGGAGATACAAGAAGGGAGATAATGATAGACTGATAAATCTGTATGAAAGCCGTTATCTCTCCCGACTTACAAATCATATAAAATATCCCGTTTCTCAAACAAATCATTTAAATATTAAATACTATAGAATAAATAGTTGACGTGCGTAGCTTTGTCGGGTTTCATTATAATATGTGACTTATATGGTAGTTAATATTGAGAATCTTCAGTCTAAATGTAAAAAAAACAGAATATTTTGAAATGTTAATTGATTCCAGAATATTAAATACATGTTTTTTTCAGCTTATCTGGCAGTCATTTTAAAACAGTATTCTGTATACCAGGAATAAATAATTATTACAGAATCTCACCGACTGCATCAATTTCAGAAAGACCAATACTTAATTATTTTTGCCGCAAATATTGACCTAAAGCTAAAGATTGTGTAGAGGCTTGTTCCTACATTGTTTATCGATATTAAGTCTATCCATAAAAGACAATAGTCCTATATAAATGCATTTGTCATTTCATGAGATAAGAAACTGCTAGTAGGCTTCTCATTATAAAGCTGGTATGGAACAGCATGTATTTAGTAATTAATACATTAATTTTCTTTTCAAAATAAACCTACAAAACATTATAAGAATTAAAAATTCATGTTTGATTACTGTGGAAAAACGCGTAAATTACACCTGCCTTGATGAACATCATAGTAACTATTCTCTGTGGAAATCTTCATAAGACTATTACTACTAGGCGTTACAGCACATAGATCATAAGAAACAAGAATCATATATATATACAATAAATTTTAAAAGCATTAAACTGAGTTAAATGTACTGCACTTGTTCATATAGAAATATCTTGTTTTTTTTTAGTTTTTCGAATTCTGCACTTAATTGTAAGTTACTTTATGTCTAACTATTCCTTAAGATTCCTACACAGTTTGATTACTGCTATATACACCTATGTTAATGACACCTTTGTAAGATAATGTTCCATGAAACTAAAATCAAATAAATAAAGAATTTTGCATTGTTCAATACATGTTCATTCTGCAGGTGTAAAATATGCCCATTCCTATAATATTAATTGATTAATTAGTTTTTCTCAAATCTATACATGTTGCAACTTTTGAAATAAACCGCGTAATGATGGAAAATAGATTACGTGTTTGTTTGTTTAAATAATGTTTATCGACATTTTCCACTTTTAGCAATATCATGGCGCCCATTGTCTATTTGTGAAGGAGCCAGTGTACCCGAGGAAAATGCCAAACCTTAGGTAGGAAAACTGGCAATCCTTGAAAATTAAGTTTAGAGTCGAGAACACCCGGCCACAATGAGACTCGAACCCGCTACCTCAGTGTTGACATGCACGTGATAGTAGACTAACTACAATTACCACTCGACAATCGAGGCTCCTTTGATAGAGAAATTAAACTCTTATTGAAACAATTTACCCTGCGTGAGATCAGTATTTCATAAAAAAATTATTGACCGAAATTGAGAAATATGGGAACTTACATTAATACGAGTGGATTATCGGATTTCTCCAGTCGAGATAGTTAAATTATGGAATTTTAATTCCGAGCCTTGCCGAGGACTTAAAATTCCATAATTTTAATATCGAGAAATCCGATAATCCAAGAGTACTAATGTAAGATTCTGTTTCTCTAATTTTAAAAAGTAGTAAATTTGCGAAATGAAGTGCAAATTCTCCCAACGACAATTTTACGATCATGACTTGAATACACGGTAAATGATATATAGGTGTTTTGTTTATGAGGTCATGAGTTCTTATTGTGACGTTATTATTTTTAACCAATCAACTGCTGAGAATAACAAATTCACTAATGACAAGAAATATAGGATCTAACACCGCGGTGGGAGGGCAAAACAGGAAAATCTCAGACACCGAAAAGATTTCTGGTCTTCAACGAGGCTCTGCCGAGTTTGAGACCAAAAGAAATCTTTCACGCGGGTGTCTGAGATTTTCCCGTCTTGCGCTACCACCGGTGTTTGATTCTATTTCTCACTAAATCGTTAAAAAAAAAGTCAGGTGCTGTCATTTTTAAAGTTGTCAACAAATAGAGCCTCGTTGGAGACCAGAAATCTGTTCACTTGGGTGTCTGAGATTTTCCCGTCTTGCCCTCCGACCGGGGTTAGATCCTATATTTCCACACCGGTCAAGCGGTTGAAATATTTCGTCAAAATTGAGAAGCAATGTTTTACTATCCTTAGACATACTACACAATAACAAGCTGACTTGTTATACAGAATTTCTTCATATACATAGGGAAATCGGTCGTCAATTTTAATTTTTAAAATTGTAATGTATTTGTTCATATTAAAGCTTATTAATCACTCCTGTAAATTATTAGTACTTTCAGCCTACACGTGCTTGATCCGTTTTTTAAACAAGTACCATATTTGGAGTCGTACACACGTCTGAAGTACCACTTGCAATAACTGTACAATGTATTACAAATAATTAAATGCTGTACAGTTTGGACTTGAAGGCTCTATATTTTAAATCACATTTCTTGAAAACTATACAATGCCTAGCAAATCACACATGGTAGTCAGGAGCATAAATACCAACAGCAAAGCGTGTTCCAAAAATGACTTTTTGTACATGACAGTAAACATATGACGACAAAATCTTCGATATTTCGATACTGTAGTCTGAATTATTTTATGTATATTCTATGTAGAAAGGTTTAATAAACGTGATAATCGATATCTTCCAAAATTATAGGATTACTGATAGATGTCCTTAGTTTGCACAAAGATATTTTATGATTTTGAGTACATTTAACAGACGTACTGTTTGTAACATCCCTTCATGTACAAGTTTTAATTATTATTTTAGCAAGTCGGACGTAGCTGTAACGTTGTTGTCAGTCATTAAGATTCTGTAGTCTCACTAATAATAAATGCTTAAGGAACAAGCAAATCCAATTATTTGAAAATCACTGAACTAAATATTTCGCTGTGGAAGAATTTTATTGAATTTATTCTCTTTGTAATGAAATCTTTTAATACACTTAGTTGATGTATTTTATTGTTAACATGACGGAAACGCATGACAATCATATAAGAACTAAATTAAAGAGAGTCGTATTCAAAACGGAAAACTTTTACATTTAACCAAATTCAATTGCCAATTTCGTTATTAATATACATGTTTAACTCTAGTCTTTGTCCTTAAGGGAGTACAGTAATTGCAATCTGTTTAAATTAAAGGTCTGAATTGCTCATAATTTTTGCATAAGAATATTTAACCGTAAGCTATATATAGTAACAATGTTTAATGCATACAATTAGAAAAATAATTGTAAGTTATTTGATGTGCGACACCGGGCCAAATGGACCCAATTTGATCAGCTTGCTACGAGTGAAATTCAAGCTCGGACATTTCAATCATGTTCGATTTGTTAATATTCAATTTCTACCATGTAATCAAGTTTGCATTAAATTAAATGCGGAGTTAATGCAGCCGAGGAAGATATGTTTACGGGAAATTGGAAAATAAACTTCATTAATTGAGCAAATATTTATTAAATGTGTACACCTCGGGCGTTTCTAATATGGTAAGGACGCAATCTCCATACAAATGTCCTGGTAATGAAGCGAGTACAACGTTAAATCAACGGCGAAAGATTTAATGTAAATAAATGAAGTCCCGAGAATCGTAGATTATTTATAAACTGCAGTAGTTAATCTGTGATTAAAGCATTACAGGCATAAAATTTAATGTAAACCTCTGTCACGTGAGCCATTTGGCACAACAATTGATGGATGCGCAAACAAAAAGACACACGGTGTTTACTTACGAAACAAAAACTAAAAAACTCAGTATAAAATGCTTTTTATTGTAGAAATATTTTCACCATGAAAAGTCTTTACCAGTTATAAAAGACACATTGTGCATAAAGGAGATCATAGTTTAACAACCCTTAAATAAAACATATTGAATACACAGGTCCAAATGAAGTCGGAAAACAAACATGACTGGTACTATAAAGTTTCATGATTGCCATCAAGAGTGGAACCAGTGGCGCAATCAGAAGGCGGCTAAATATATTAGATAATATATCTAACTATTGCTTATGTGTTGCTTGCTAAATTCTCTTACTGTTTAACAAGCATGACTTGTTCGTCCTAACGTTGTAGTTACGTCGATCACTTTTAAGCACTGGTCGACCTGCAGTCTTAATGATTCGTCCTAATGTTGTCCAGGTTAATTGTTTGGTCAACAAGTCTTTGGATACTACGTAAAGAACTAAATTCAACACAGAAAACATTCCTATGAACTTTCTATGTGACTTCGTCGTTATTGGATACTAGTCCAAAGACTGCATTAGTAAGTAGATACAGTTACAAGATACGGATGACATCTTAAACCGAGGTTGACCGATGAACTGACTTATGTGTGGAACGATGTTTGTTATACCGTAAAACTGTACTGAAAACCTTCATGAACGCGACGTAATGCATGATAAACAATGATTTTGGGGCAAACATAAGTACTATGCCATTTATCTACTTAAAGTAATATTTTTGAATGTAGAAAATTATCAACTTTTGCAGCCTTCATGGATTTTAAAATGGCTTATGAAAATATCTATAGGATTTATTGTTTTGTTTTAGGTGAAAGAACCTTAAGAAATGTACTGTGGTGCATTTTAGAACCCATGTCTTGTGATCTAGTTTATGTTCCTCGTATAACAAAGAAATTATTGAAATAATACAAATTTATACATATCTTGGTTTCACTTCATATTATGCCTTTTTTAACTATGATGTTATGGCAAAAGCTGTTGCTACGTCTTCAAGCAGGACCCTTGAACAAGATTTTTTTATGGGAGTAGGTTAATACACTCCAATTTAGCTTCGTATAGAGATATAGATCGGATCCCATGTAATATCAAGCAATGGCCAAGTGTTTTTATGCTATGGTATAGACTATCAAAATGTAAGAGTGATAATAAACTTAATAAACGATTATTTAAATGCACCATGCCTACCACATTTAGAAGTGTTTTTGCTAAAGGGTTGCACCACTGAAAGTTCAAACAGGGAGGTATGAGAATTTACCTGGTGATGACTTTCTGTTTAAATTGTAAGAATGTTATTAAAGACGAGAAGCATGCTATATTAAAGTGACCACTGTATGCAAACTTGTGTATTGAATTATTTTAATATGCCACTGATTTTAATATTAATTTTGAAAGCTGCAATGATGATGAATATTTTTTATTTCTTTCAGCAATGACGAAATGTGTTTCTATACTGCATAAATATGCTATAATATTTTACGAACGAATATTGTTTTTTATACTCCTGAGTTAATTTGTTATGTTTTATTACGATTTTTTTTTCAATCTTATTAAAATTAAATTTACTTGTTCCCCCCCCCCCCCTTTTTTGCCATGGTCGTTGCGTTGTAACGCGTAGCGACCATAGCAAAAAGGGGAAGCAAGTGAAAGATTTAATTTTAGTTAAATTGGATTTGTTTACTACTTTATATTTAAGCAACTACTGTTTCTTTTTCTTTTTAATTAACAATGATCTTATACTATGTGTATTGTAATAATTGCAAGAAGTATCTAATCACAAATTTAATAGTCTCTCTCATAACTGTTTTAAGAGTGGCTCCTCTTTTAAATATTAAATTACACGCAAATTGCAATTGTTTCTTTTATATATAAATACAAGAGGTGAGACTTAATTAAATACAGAATCTGGTTACGTGGCGATAAATATAGAAATATGTAATCATGTGATTTTCTTCTGTTTTATAATTTAATATGATTTTTGACGAATAGTTAACTGTAGCATACTGAGATACATGTATGTTCGCTTATTATGTGCAATCTATAGTGCACGCGTCGGGACATTTTATTTTATTTGTGGAAGAATACATAATCACCAATGTATATGCTATATATATATGTATGCGGTATTTCTGGTCTCAAGTATGAGTGGATTTTTATAAATATGTCAATGGCTTACTTAATATAGGAAAATTTATTTAATTTGATGGATTTATTTAAAAAATCATGGTTCATGAGAAAATTTATAGCCGTCTAAGAAACGGTAAATGCTAAAAATAGAGGAAAAGAAAACCAAACACTAGAAATAGCTTATGTATGAGACCTAGCTACAAACCAAGTCATGTCGCATTACTCAAGTAAAAAATCCTGTAACATGTCAGATGTCTCATTCTTGAAGTACTTTATCTGAACCATTTTTTACTCCACATGCACAAGTGAACATGATTTTAAATATTTGTTAAACCTTATACGCATCAAAACATTATTTAAACACAAATTATTCTAATGCACAAAATTAAACATTTATTTCAATATTTGAAATATTTCAAAGTGATATATTCACTCATTTCATTTATTATTAAACCATCGTTGATAGGACAGATAAAATCATCAATGTTCAGTAAAACATTTGAATGAATTTAAATGAATCTGACTGAACACAAAGAAATATAAAGGCATGTTTGCTATTAAATAACGCATATAAATTGAGTAGCAAAAAATTCAGACCGTATAGTTGTAGAATAATTGCTTTCTGTCAAGCGGCGCTATAAAGAGTGTCATGCGTTTAAGTTTTCTGTTTGTAATGCTACTCTTTAATTAATTTTTTACTTAAATTTGAAATGAAAATTGTATCCCATTTTACTGGTAAACCGATGCTTGGTAATAATCCTCTTAATACCTAAATAACAAACATGGATGGGACAATGATATACACCTAGCTACAGGGGTACGACGATCGCTGTTGTCACTACGTTTTCAGTCACGTGTCATAAATTGGACCTCCAGGATAGCGTACGACTCTGCAGTTGACACCCATATGGTCACCACCTGGACGGATGATTTTTATGTTAAACAACATAACCCTGATTTAATTTTAACCAAACAAAATATTGTACAAATGTAATATTTAATGGTTATATCGATCTGCATTAATCCGGTTCTAAACTGTATTTAGTAAAATAATTTTGTTTAACAGACGTAATAAAAACGGGGAAAAATAGAAACGTACTAATGTAAACGTGGCCTCATATGGCTGAATATTCTTGTGGTTATGTTACACGTGAATAGACAAAGTATCGTCTGATAAAAATATAGTAAATACAACGTATTCCGCCATTCCAAGAATCTCTACAAAAACACAATTTTCTCTTGCTATTCTAAACTGTTGCAGTAAATTGTGGTAATATAGATTGCACACAAAAAATTGCGGGAAATTTTTGATTTGTTTATATGATGTACATGCCCCATAATAAAAGTAAATTTAAGTTATAGTAAACTTTACCGTGTCTTTCTGACAAAATGGAAAGCTGCGACCGCGTTTGGTGGAGTTTATGATCCTTTTGTAGATCTCAGATTACACTTTTTGAAATGAACAATTATTTTCCACAGTTAATCGGCGTTCTGAAATGCGTCTGAATTTTCATGTTTTCCATTTTTTCAAGCAAAAAACCGTTGGACAGACACGGTAAAGTTTACTATAGAGTATGAGCAGACTAAAAGATCGAGGTACAAATTTATTTTAGACCTTGTGTCTTCTCTATGTCTCTGAAAGTATTTTCTCATGGTTGTGAAGTTTATGATGGTTCATTAAATGCCACTTAATTTTATGTCTTGAACACAGATTATAATGAATGACTACAAAGCTGCTGTTGTACAAAGCAGGTATATAAATTACCGGTAGTTGCGGTGTCCTCATGGAGTAGATGAAAATTTGCCCATTACGTGAAATTAACTAAGCTTACTCTATTCGTTTTGTATTCTTTTTTTTAAATGAAATTAGATGGCAGGGTGCTGACTCACCTTGATTTACCGCAAAGAATTCCCATATATTATTATTTTATTACATGTTTGTAAATATTTAAAGGAATATATATCTTAATCTGAGAAATAAGGATAAAAAGAATATTAAAAACATTTCACACATATGAAACCGAACGAACACAACCGTTTCTCTGATTGCCAACTGTATTATGATAGTTGTCAACTATATTACACATGGTAGTTATTTCCCTTTGGGTATCAAACTCAGAAACACAATTTTGACAGAAGAGTATCTAAATTCATCTGCCTTTTACCTGAAATCCCTATATAGCTACTTGCTGCACGCCGATATTGAATATTATTTTACCATTATAATCTTTCGACAAGTGGTATAGGTTTTTATTGTATGTAAAAACAAATTATATTGCACTGTTTGTAATGTACAATAAAGTATGGCGTGTTTTAACATTTACAGTAACATAATAACGTGCTTTCGACTAATTATATAGCTTGATTTTGTCAGTATTTCTTATTTGTTAAGAAAGTCACTATATGGTCCAAGTAAGTGATAAAAGAGGGAGGGGGCTGAGGGGGGTCCAAAAACAGGTTAACAATGTTTAATTTAAGAGATTAGTACTAACTAGTAAATAAACAAAAACAATAACAAGACGCAACAAACATTAAATCTGCTTAAAAAAAGATATATTGTATCTTTAATAAACTATATCTTTATGTAATTCATGCTGATTTAATATCTTGAATATATTTTTGTTTGTTTGAATGGTGTTAACTTCACTTTCAGCACTTTTTCAGCTATATCATGTCGTCCAGTTTTTATTGGGGGAAAAGCCGGAGTACATTTGACCTTGGCAGGAAAACTTGATATCCTTGTCAATTAAGATTGGAGTCGAGCGCGCTCTGCCCAGCATTTAGACTCGAACCCCTGTGTTGACAGACCATGTATTCAGTAACAGACGAACTACCTTAACCACTCGGCCACTGAGAACCCTATCTTGAAAATAGATTATAGCATAAAACTCCATTCGTCTTGTAGCACCTCTGAAATTGTCTCCATTTTCAAATTTATTTAATAGTCGACTAAGAGTTACCTCTCTTTTCATTTTGTTTTTAAGAAAACAAATCGCATTTATTTATTTAAAGGAGCAAGTATTTAAATTAAAGCAGAACAAAACCATCTAGTCTCTTTTTACTACATAATTTTTGAAATAATGATAAATATCTTAGCGAATAACTTATGCAGTACACATTTTATTAACTCGGTAAGACACTGAGGACAAGTTGGGAAAGAAAGATTTAAATTTATTCAACTTGATTGATTCAACTTGAGATCACGCACTCTTAATGTGCTATCATACTACTAATCAGATATGATTGTATCATTTCATTGTAGTTTTGATTTATTCAAGAAGATATTTGCTAAATTTTGAAAAGTGAAAAAGGTAACATTTCTCACTAAACCAGAAAAACACGCGTGTATTGTATTTTTTATCTCTTAAATTAAAAGCTTAAATTAACAACATTTCCAATATCTACACAGTCAGATGCGTGTTTACAATAAAAAAAAATCGAACACAATATTAAGTGCAGTAGATTGTCCCACCTTACCGTAAAAATGTCGTTAAAATACATGTTTCATTTTTTGGGGGAAATACCGAGACAGAAATCTTTAACGTTAACATTATACTTTAAGTATGGAATCAATGTTACCCTAGTGTTAAACTGTATGATTTCAATGCTCTACTTCATCTGTTAAAGAACAAAAATCATTGTCTAGATGTTTGCTCAGTTTTCTAGCAAGCATGCTATTAGAGAATATGTTGCCAACATTTGACGGAGGCCATATATTATCATTTATAATATCTGAAGGTGTATCGGATACAAAACTATCAGAACTCCGGGATGATCCTGACATATAGTTAAGTGTCAAAGGCGTCCAAAGATTCACATCGTATCTTCCTTCTACATTGTCTGAATAGCTAGCAGTCCGAGAATTGCTTCCGGTTTCCATATTGTCATCTGAAGACTCTGTTGTGATTGAAGCATCGGAACTATCAAGGGTATGTTCCAGTTCGTCTTCGAGTTTCCGTTCATACATATCGCCGTCAACTGAAACGTTTGAGATCATTGAAGACGATGTTATGGATTTCACCGTTGTTCCAGTAGCTAGCGATGAAGTTTTGATATCTTTATTATTGAACACATCGTCGGAAGTACAAGAATTGCTACTGTTCTTTGTAACATAGTGACGCTTTAACTCAGCAAAACATCTAGCTGTAGGAGTACACAGTCTTTCAAAAATTTGTTGAC
Organism: Limnoperna fortunei; assembly: GCA_944474755.1. Classification (NCBI taxonomy): domain Eukaryota; kingdom Metazoa; phylum Mollusca; class Bivalvia; order Mytilida; family Modiolidae; genus Limnoperna; species Limnoperna fortunei. Next base: position 73,875,842 of record OX104116.1, read on the forward strand.
TGTCATTTGTTGCCTGTATTTCTGGTGACCTTGAAGGGGGACCTTTACATGACCTTACGCCAGTCGGCAATGAAATGGAACGACCCCATCTAGGCACATTATCAGCCTGATTGATTCCTAAATAAGATAAATCGAGCATTGGCGATTCTACAGATTCTAAATGCTGTTCTGTTTTTTCATCGTTACTATCCTTGAATTTGTTTGCTGAATTGGTTTTTTCTAGCCCTTTTTCAAAGCTGTTTGGTCTATTTACTTTTGGGCATATATGTTGACTAACCGTTTCATTATTATTATTTTCTACTTTCGAACACAATTTAAAATTTATTTTTTCTTCAATTTGTTGAATTTTAGGTCTTAAATCTATGTTTACATATAAGTGTTCGGGATGGGAATCACATACTTTGACCGAAGAGTTTGACCTTGGAATATCCTCTATCGTTTCCTCCCATTTGTTCCCAAAGGTGTTATCTAGCTTTGACGACACAATATCAATCTGACCAACAAGACTTTTCATATCATCCAAAACGGTCAACAATTCGTCTTGAAATCGTTCCAAATTGCTCACAAGACTCCTAACCATTTTTCGTAGATGACGTTTACCCTGACATTTTTGTCTGTGAGAAACAAAATCCTCCATATTTTATGTGTTCAACACAGTCGCCTGCTTGCAGGTACGAACGACAATATCTGTTCAACATTCCGGATAAGTTATATTTGGTTTGGTGTTTTCATCCTAAAAAAGTATCAAAGAAATCGAAAGGTTATTAAAATAAGTATAGATACAATTATATATTATGAGTTTTGTTGACGACTATAGTTAATCTACGTAAAAAGTAATTCAAATATTAAATACGTATTCTACCTGGTGTGTAACTTGGACAGGTAATTATACTTTAAATACGTTAACTAATTAGACATTGGGCCCATACTTTGTAGACCATAAGAGCTTCCCAGTGCGGCCTAGGTGGCGGGTAAGGAAAGCACTTTCGTTGGGGGTTGTCAGCCGGTTAAACACGGAAAGCCTGATCGTGGACCACTGAAGGTAACCTGTTTGGAGAGGGCGAGAAACCTTGCACAATAAAGACACCCTTTGTAGATTTCGAAAATGTGCTCCCTACTCCCTGTTTACTTATGATTGTAAACATGTTGCCGTCCTTGTTCTGAAAATAGCTGAAATATTTCTCGATAGATGTTAATCACACATTCAATCAATCAACTTGTTAGAATTTGAATGGTGTTTTTAACGCCACTTTCAGCAATTTTTCAGCTATTTCATGGCGTCCAGTTTTTATTGGGGGAGGAAGCCGGAGTACCCGGAGAGAACCCCCGACCTGCGGTAGGAAAACTGACAATCCTTGTCAATTAAGATTGGAGTCAACTTGTTAGAGAATGAGTTAATGATAACAAAAACAGGAGTCGATGTGTAAAATAAACCCTTCGCTTCTGTACCTTTAGGTTCAAACGGATACAAGAACGTAGAATGTTCTTAAAATAAAACCATTTAAGCTCCAGATTAGTTATAGGCTTTTATCTTCTAGATGAATACAGAACTAGATAACTAGATGGTGGGATTATGCTTATATTCATTACTCAAAGATATAACAGATGTTACACATGTTTTCCGTACAAAACAATCGTATACAGAGAAAATTTCTCGAGTTTAATTAATTCCACCGGATTTAAATGATCGCAACAGATACCGCACAAGAAAGAGAATAATAAAACAATCAGAATGTCGGCCAAAGGGGGATAACTAGTAAACAACCCATGATAAAAACTTACTTAGTTTACTTATAATGAAAATATACTTATATGAATGAAATTATAAACAGACAATAAATCGATATTAGGAAAGACCACTCTACAAAAGGTCCTAAATTTATTTTGCTGCAACAGATGAAAAGGGTTAACACACATAGGCGTAGCAGTCGTTTAAGGGTCGACAACCCGTTTACCGTCAATTTTTAAATATAGATAGGGGTTTCCATGTGCTATTATTTGTCACTTACTAAACTGCACTCGAGAACGTTACAGTTGCTGTTTTATATTGAAAGTTATTAAAAAAAAATTTATATTGAACGCTTCACAAATTAAAGAGTATATGTAATGAAATTCTATCATTTTGTATTTCAATTTACAAAAAAAACTTATGCGGTTTTCCTACCAGCAATTTAAAGTGGTACGTTCGGAACCGTACTGGCCGTACCGATGGCTACGCCTATGACACAAAGGTGTATTTTTAAACAAATGAATAAAAAAAGCCTTACACATAAAAATGGTAAGTACATATTTCTATATACTTTACATGGTCTTCGTACTTACGTTTTAGTAATCCTCAATACTTTATCGTTAATGTAATTTTTCATACTAGTATCTCAAAGGATAAAATATTTCGACCTTTAATTATTACATGGGAGTGAACTTATAATAAACTTATCACATAACAAAAGCATGTTTGTAATTTATTACAGTCTAGTCCATTTAACTTCAAAAGGTAATAGGTATAGTTTCATAAACAGACAGTCACAATATTATAATCACAACAATCAGGTATTTTAGGTCATCCAGTCACTGTCATGAACAAGTACAGATATGAAATATGATTCGGTAAATTGGTTTCAAATGCAGAATTTAACACCTTATTGTTGCGTATCAGTCTTAATATCATTTTGTGTAAGAGGCTTGCAATTATAAAGTGCAATTTTTAAATGACTTACTTATTCTGCACAAAATGAAAGAACATTGGTATTATTGTATACATAAACTTTTCTTCTGATATGATGATACTAAATATATCAACATTTATTATAGATTGATTCGGGAATCATACGGTTAGATACCCAGAATTTTTGATTATATGGATAAAATGTGATTTTCGCGTGCCGTAGATATATCTGTGTTTCTAGACAGATTTAACATTTTTATGACATTCCGTTGTAGAATGGATTACTTTTTAATTGATATTTTAAAATCTTTTTGCAATAATAATAAATGAATTGTAAATATCAATAAATACCAAAACTGCTTATAAAAGTTTCTGGTGTAAGGTGATAACAAAACATGTAAAATAAGTCGAAAGGCGTCTTACTGTTGGAATTGTTGTCCTCTTAAGTTTTTATATTCTTTATTGGTATGACAGATGCAGTTACGTTTGTATATGACCATGTTTGTTACGATCCGATGGTATAACATCCTCCCAAGTCAGGGGTTCTGAGTCTGCGTTTGCTCCATCGGATGGAACAAACGCGGACTCGGAACCACTGACTTGGGAGGATGATGGTATTATCGCTTTTGGGTAAGAACGTTTGTGTCATAACGTTGGAACACTATCAAACTAAATCTCTACAGAAGACAGTTCTCATAACCTAAATAATCTACAAAGAAGAAATAATTCGTCTGCAGATAATATGTCTTCCAAAATAAATGAATCAAGTTTTTGATAATCATACTATCAAAAAAAATACTATGATTAGGTTTACGATATCAACGAGGAGGGTTAGGTAAATTGCAAACAGAACACGAATAAGAACAAAATTGACAATACATATTGTAAATATCAAGAAATTATGTTAGCCTGCAGTGCGACCTCACAAATAAAAAAACTAAATTATGTTGGAAAATATCTGAAGCATAAGAGCAATGAAGACTTTGTTTGCTTTGCGGACAAAATTGGCACTTCGCTCACTTTCGGTCGCAATTTAAAGATATTTAAGAGCTACTTTATATAGCTGGCGCTTTTTTGCAGTTCACAAGTAAGAAATTGCCTTAGTTCAAATGATGTCAATAGTTTACTGTGACATAATGATTACCAGATTGTATTTACTCAAATGATTAATCTGGAATGTGAATATTTTTTTCTGGTGCTGGTTAAGAACTTTGGTGACCACTCATTTGTGAAAAATACACGTTTCAATTCCTCCAAGCAATGTTTTATATGGTCAATTTCTAGAATCGGTTGTTGTGCAGAAAAGAATTACTGTATATTTTACCACACGTTTTAATTAATAAATATAATGAAATCGTGAAGAGACTTGCCCTTCGTATATACATGAAAGATATATAAAGAAAAATAATTACCTGAGCTGCTGAGAAGATCACCTTTCTGTCTTCTTGTGAGTCATAAGTTGACTGCAAACCACTGGGAAATAAAAGAATAACGATCAATATTATCCATCGTTCTTTTCTCTACGTACATACTTATTGGACATAAAGTATATGTTTCGTTGTTATAATACCCAAAAATCACTATTATTGCCAGTTTTATGAAAGCCGTTTAGGCAACTATTGCATATTAACAATAAACATGTAAAGAAATTAAAAACATTTAACGGTTTTTATAAAAATACATTTTTTATCCCTGTTTCTTGTTTTTTCACCGTCACAAATTAAGATTGAATTAAATATTTGATTACTTGTGTTTCGCTCAACAGGCAATAAAACATTGCTCTAATTTGATTGGTTATTTTGTAGCGATGGTTTCTTTCTGTTATGGTTAATCGTATTTATACAATGAAGCAAAAAACCCTACAGCAGGTATTTATAATAATTCAAAGTAAACAAACTGTCCATACTTTTAATGGCCAAACTTCCAACGATTTCTCTAGTGATCAGTGTTCACTATGTGCATTTAGCAACCATTTACACTGGGCTTTTCGTTCACTTGTTTGCATCTATAACGAGTTAGCCTAGATAACAACAGATGAATTACGCGTTTCGTGTAACGAAGCTTTGGATTCTGTGCTACGTTTTCAACCAATGTATGTTTTCTGAATGATAGTTGTTTTCTGAATGATAGTTGTTTTCTGAATGATAGTTGTTTTATCACATGCATTGGAATTTAACAGTCCATATAACTGTATAAATAGAAATCCAATTGTCGACTATTCGTCTTAGTGGTTAGTTATTACGTCGTATAAGTCTTTCTCCTCGATGTTTTCATGGCACAAATTAGAACTAATGACATAAAATATACCATTGTCTATTGATTTCATCTAAACACGAACCTAATAACTACCAATGACCCATGCGTACTGTTTTATAGTTTCAATTTTCCAGTGTTTATAAAATACGTCATTGATTTTTTCTGTTTTACTGGTGTAACATAAATATGATATTTTTCCAAAGTATGGTTAATGTGTTGTCAATATTATTTGTATATCCTTTATAGAATAATGTTCAGAAAATATCCGAATGTATCCTTTAGCATAACAGTCATAAAACTCTGTCGGACAAATTAATTGTATAATCTTGATTTAACTATGTTTTCAGGGAAATGGAAATAATTGCAGTCAAGGCTTGGTTTGTGTTACAGACTAGGCTAATATTAAATACAAATATGTTGAGTATTTCTGGTTTTATTGGGTACGTTTATACTTATATTATTTTTGCCATATGTTTGTCAAAACCGACACCCATGTATTCTCATTTCTGTCTTATTAGGTCCTGTAGAAGAGGACGTTAGTCATTGTATTTTAAGCTAGTTTCTAAATACTTGGATTTTTTGTTTAAAACCACTCAATTTTTTTAGCTATAAGATCAATTTTTACTGAAAACCCCCGACCTACGGTAGGAAAATTGGCAGTTCTTATAGAATAAAATTGGAGTCAAGCACACCTTGTCCGTAGAAAGGCTCATACCCACAACCTCAACAGTACCATAACAATTCGTCCCGAGGCCACATAATTGTGGTGATTTTACAAACTCTTCAGATGAACTAATAGAAATGTTACAATAAATATCTATAATATTTTGACAGAATTAATCTTTGCTACATTACAGTAATTATTTGCACAGTACATGATAGTCTTCTTGAATTTTAGTCAGGAATCCTGTAGAGCGCCTATATCTATATTAACAAAGCTAGCCCCCATAAATATTATGTATAAGTAATACTACTGAATCAATGACATTGGACGGGAATTCTTTTGAGACAAAATTAATGTAAATTCAATAACACTAGTACTCTATACACATCGCACGGTTTGAGATTTTTATTGTTGAGAAGACCTTGTATTAATTAATTGAAAAGGAGAAGATAATACTAATCAATACTCCAGAAATATATAACCATGTCATTTTCATTCCTTAACATGTAGCGCGGAATGAATCAATGAGGATAGCGCGGTTTTCATTAAAATCTGAGTAACATGCATATAGTGTTGTAACTGTTTGAATACAATTTGTTAATTACTTACACACCTCGGTATTGACTAGTGTAAGTTGTTGTATTTTATGCTGTATTATAACATTGAAATCTGTATATTAGTACATTATTACGTCATAACTAAAAATTGTTCAAAATTAATCAGTCTGTTCTTTAACATGCTTAATCACCGACATCGGCATGTCATAAACTGGAAGCTGTTTTTTAATATATACTGAACTTACATTGTCTTATGAAGTGGCAGACTTATAACTGACCATGGAGACTTATCGTGTGTCATGAGGTCGACTGTAAACCACTGAGGTAATCGTACTATATATTGGACTATACTGTCCTATGGAGGTGGTCTATTAACAATTAGGAAAGTAACATATACTGGACAAGAACTATCATATAGAGGTGGACAACAGCAACTGACCATGTAGGTTATATACGGTATATTGTACGACAACTATCATATAGAGGTGGACAACAGCAACTGACCATGTAGGTTATATAAGGTATATTGTACGACAACTATCATATAGAGGTGGACAACAGCAACTGACCATGGAGTTTATTTACGGTATATTGTACGACAACTATCATTTAGAGGTGAACAACATCAACTGACGACGCTATATATAATTAGATTATAACCTCATATGGAGGTGGAATATTTACGACTAACATGCAGAGCTAATATTTATTTGAATACTCCTGTCCGATGAATGAGAACTACAACAATTGGCCACAGAGGAAATGATGTCAGAAGGTAGCCTATAACAACTCGCTACTGAACTGTAACAATGGGCCACAGAGGAAATGATGTCAGAAGGTAGCCTATAACAACTCGCTACTGAACTATAACAATTGGCTACAGAGGAAATGATGTCAGAAGGTAGCCTATAACAACTCGCTACTGAACTATAACAATTGGCCACACAGGAAATGATGTCAGAAGGTAGCCTATAACAACTCGCTACTGAACTATAACAATTGGCCACAGAGGAAATGATGTCAGAAGGTAGCCTATAACAACTCTCTACTGAACTATAACAATGGGCCACAGAGGAAATGATGTCAGAAGGTAGCCTATAACAACTCGCTACTGAACTATAACAATTGGCCACAGAGGAAATGATGTCAGAAGGTAGCCTATAACAACTCGCTACTGAACTATAACAATTGGCCACAGAGGAAATGATGTCAGAAGGTAGCCTATAACAACTCTCTACTGAACTATAACAATGGGCCACAGAGGAAATGATGTCAGAAGGTAGCCTATAACAACTCGCTACTGAACTATAACAATTGGCCACAGAGGAAATGATGTCAGAAGGTAGCCTATAACAACTCGCTACTGAACTATAACAATTGGCCACAGAGGAAATGATGTCAGAAGGTAGCCTATAACAACTCTCTACTGAACTATAACAATGGGCCACAGAGGAAATGATGTCAGAAGGTAGCCTATAACAACTCGCTACTGAACTATAACAATTGGCCACAGAGGAAATGATGTCAGAAGGTAGCCTATAACAACTCGCTACTGAACTATAACAATTGGCCACAGAGGAAATGATGTCAGAAGGTAGCCTATAACAACTCTCTACTGAACTATAACAATTGGCCACAGAGGAAATGATGTCAGAAGGTAGCCTATAACAACTCGCTACTGAACTATAACAATGGGCCACAGAGGAAATGATGTCAGAAGGTAGCCTATAACAACTCGCTACTGAACTATAACAATTGGCCACAGAGGAAATGATGTCAGAAGGTAGCCTATAACAACTCGCTACTGAACTATAACAATTGGCCACAGAGGAAATGATGTCAGAAGGTAGCCTATAACAACTCTCTACTGAACTATAACAATGGGCCACAGAGGAAATGATGTCAGAAGGTAGCCTATAACAACTCGCTACTGAACTATAACAATGGGCCACAGAGGAAATGATGTCAGAAGGCCGTCATCGAGGCTCTCGAAAAAAAAAAAAATAATATTATCGAATACAAATATAAATATGCAAAAAGCAATTTTTTCAAAACCAAACAATCAAATACATACCCGTACAATGACATGTTTAGAGGTACTCTACATATTTCGGTGTCTGCCAATTACACCCAGCACAGATCAGTTCATTTAAGAGAATTAATTTAAATCGTTCATATTGCGGCGATTAACAATCTTAATCTGTTGTATATATGTTACACACTGACGTTACAAAGATTGTCCAAGAAATAGGTAGATATTTACACCAGACAATAATTTTAAGTACAGCCGTATAATTTTCCTAATTACAGGTGTCGTCTATTCATTCACATGTTTTGAGTTAGGACAGTTGTGTTTCACGCATTAACGCCTTATTAATTGAATATTATATCACCAACAAAATGCCAAAATTCAATATAAAACATTGGAAAATATACAATTTTATACATATAAAATAAAACTGGACTTACCTCGGTGAGTTTTCATTGAACAAGACGATGATAACATTGATTTAATCGTCTATATGTTGTGGTTTGCAACATGTGTAATCATTTATGCATGTATAAGTACACATTGTGCAACACAGACAAATTTTTAACGTACCTATAATGACAGTCGCAGGTTGGTTTTTTGTTATTTTAAGGTTCATATAACATATACATGCAGTCACATGGCATATTACGCATTCCATTGTTTTATTCACAATGTACGACACTGTTGGCAGGTTAGAAAACTATTTATAAAATTGACTTTTAATTTTTTTGAGAAAGTTTGAGAAAATATTTTGTAACCTTTTATATTATATTTGCTTTAGTTAAATTAGGCCTTGCGTTTTTTAAAAAATATTTACATTTTAAACGTGATTTTAGAGTAACAACACGATTTATATTGATCTAACTTTATAGTAAGTTTTCATTGGTTCGCTTCAAGAAAGTTTACGCTACACTCGCAATCAGCAGGTTAACTCGTATGTATTCTTAAAAATAAAGTATGTTACATGATATATTGGCATATGTGTGAATTTGTAATTGAACAAAATCAATCGCGAGGTACATGTATCATCTTTAAAACACGATTGAGTTAGTATGATGCACTGGTATCATGATTGAACTATTTTTATATCATAGGCGGCCCATTTCGCCCTTTGACGAGTAAAAAAAATAATGAGATAGGCATTTCTCGTATATCGACCAACATCTCGAGTTGGGACAAGTTGTATCATGTTAAAATATATATTCGATCGTTTAAATTATCATAGCAATATTTCATTTCTCTTCGGTGGGACCAAGTTAACGTGATCACGTGTCTGTTAACACGTTTATGCCTAACTGTGGATAGGGTGTGCTAGCTTTTATTGACAGTTTTCCTGTCGAAGGTCGAGGGGGGCTGGAGGTGTCAATCAGGTACTAATGCTTTCTCCAACAGTAACAAAATGGACGCTACGGTATAGCTGAAACAAACGAACAAAAAACACAATTTTTGGCATACGATGCACTAGATCTCTTCGACCCACTGGTTACCGAAGAATAGGTATAGTATAGGCATTTTGTGTTAATCGACTGGGAGGGGTCATTTTTACCCTTGATTTAATCGAGCACGTTTGGTTTTTTTCTTGGTTGTTGGTTTGTTTTAATTGTATTTTACGCCACGTTCAGTAATTTTTTAAGCTATATCTTGCCATCTAGGTTTTACTTGAGCCGGAGTACCCGGAAAAAATCCCTGATCTGGTTGGCAATCATTTTCAATTTTAGATTAGAGTCGAGCAAACCTTGCCCGCAGAGAGTCTAACCAGCAACATTTCTTGCAGTTGGTATGAAGCGGATGCATTACACGTGATGCATTATGACTTTGTTTTTGTAGTTGGTATTAAACGGATGCGTTATGAGATAATGAATTCGTAACTGAATCCTTTTATAACATTTAAGCACGTGTTGCCTAATTGTCAGTTCGGTAATTTTTGCGAGTTTTACATACATTTCATTGGTTGTATTTCTTACTGTCTGTGTTCATGTGTTAAACATACCTAAAACTTGTAGAGAATCCATATGATTTAATAATTTTGAAAATTTAACTCAATGCCATGCATGATTTTGTGTAGGAAACGCACAAATACATATAATGACAGCACTCAAAGCGTTTTATCAGCCAGTCGAACAAACCGCACAATTGATGCACAGTTTGTTCGACATAGTTGTGTCCAATAATTATTAAAGATAAATCATTCATAAGTTTCTTGTGGTAATGGCCTGTCTAAATTGCACACTTAACTGCAGTAAAGCCCTGAAGATTTTCTACAAATTTTACCTGTGAACATTTTCTTAAAACTTGTGTAAATTCTTACTGTTTTTGTGTTTAAACGTTACGTAAGATTTTAACAGGATATTCTAACAGATTCTTAAAAGAAAAATATTAACCACAAATATGTTATTTGCGCTAATTGTCACGTGGTACAATGTTATGTTTACACTTACACATTATAATCCATTATGAATTGTTCATTACTTGTTTTAGTAGAATATCAGAACTGGTTCAAGAGAAATAAGACCGAAGCTGTTCGGTTAAAATGTAAAGAAAACATGCCTACCAGTGACTATTTATGTGCTGTTCATTTATTTATGGTCTGCTGATGTGCATAAACTAGTTTTGTTTCTAGTGAAACATTTTTAGTTGTATTACCATAAACTTAATGCCATTTCTTATCTGTTTTACAAGAAACCGCGGTGTACAACTTGTTTGTTATGAATTTCTGATATGTATACGAACTATATTTGCTCAGAAATTTTGTCATTTTGTAAATAATTTTCTTGTATATTGCAATGATTTTGATTATAATAGAGTTTATCACCTTAAAACCCAAAAATATCCCATTAAAAGTAAGAGAATTTGCAAAAACAATTCAGGAAATGCCAATTAGAAATGTGAAAGTTATTGGGAAATGACTCTTTCTGAAAATTTTGCAAAAATCATTCCAGAAATGACCATTAGAAAGTTACTGAAAATGTCTCTCTCTCTCACAATTTTAATCCCACGCACTGATATTAATCTGAAAGAACGAGGAGGGATTATATCTTACTCTGGGTAATCCAGCCAAATTAGGCGTTTGTATGGACGACTGATGTTTACCAGCTACAGTTTAATCTTGAAATATTTTTAGTGAACACAACAAAAACAGAGATATCACGCTGAAAAAGAATGGAGTGGGCAACAAGGAATGGAGTTGGCAACTCAAGGAATGGAGTGGGCAACTCAAGGAATGGAGTGGGCATCAAGGAATGGAGTGGGCAACAAGGAATGGAGTGGGCAACAAGGAATGGAGTGGGCAACTCAATGAATGGAGTGGGCATCAAGGAATGGAGTGGGCAACAAGGAATGGAGTGGGCAACTCAAGGAATGGAGTGGGCAACTCAAGGAATGGAGTGGGCATCAAGGAATGGAGTGGGCAACAAGGAATGGAGTGGGCAACTCAATACAAGGAGTGGGCATCAAGGAATGGAGTGGGAAACAAGGAATGGAGTGGGCAACTCAATGAATGGAGTGGGCATCAAGGAATGGAGTGGGCAACAAGGAATGGAGTGGGCAACAAGGAATGGAGTGGGCAACAAGGAATGGAGTGGGCAACTCAAGGAATGGAGTGGGCATCAAGGAATGGAGTGGGCAACTCAATGAATGGAGTGGGCAACAAGGAATGGAGTGGGCAACTCAATATCTATTAAGCATGAAATTCATATCAGCGTGCACAAAATTCATTGTGCAACTTGTGTACACGTGGTCGTTATTTTGGAAGCTCATTATGTGCTCATGCTGTTTGTTCTGACAGCAATGAAAACGTAGATCAATTTGATGTGATTTGAAGGCAAAACCACCTATAAACAATGCGAAGGAAAACAACTAAACGAAATGTAATGCTATGTTGATTTACACCAGGTTTTTCGTTGGCCAGGGGTTGTTTTATTACATGTAAGACCAAATAAACTTTGCAAGGTTGACTTCGCAAGAAGGTGGAGGATGAAACTCTGCAAGCTTGTCAGTTTGTATGGTTCGTGCCAGGTCATCCACTATCCGCCATTATGATTTGCGTTTAGCAAGATCTAAGGATCAACCCCCAGCCTCTTCCCGCACACAAGAATAATAAATTTCCATTAATTTTGTACTATTTGGAAATTGCTTGCAGTGGAAGTAAATTAGTTGTCGGATAATCAACATAAACGATTCATTAAATTGAACAGGAATATATAGAGGCAAGCAAATGATTAACCAAGACAGAACACAACTTTATAGCTTAATAATATGCGGATCAAACGTAAACTTAGCTTTTACGATTGCATAATCAGTTTAATGATTGTATATAATATTTTGCGTCGTCGCGTTTGCTGTTACACGTGCAAATGTGCATGCTCTGCATGAACGCGATTCACATAACATTACTTATTTATAATTCGTGTTTTATTGAGCAGGGCTTGATTGTGGCACATGCATATAAGCAAGAGATAAACCAAACGCAATATTTAAAATTCAATTGCATGTAATCACTTATGAGAGAGCAACAAGTCATCAAAACATTAACAGAAAAGATAGTCTCTAAGCTTTATTTTTCTTTGTGGACACAAATACGTACTGTTTTTTAATGTTAAATGGCAATGTGTATTGTTGTTATTTACATCACTTCATTATAAGTACACAATGTTTAGATAGCTAAATCAGGCAACCGCAAAATATAGGTCAAAGGCAGCAATTTAAGCGTGTACTGTGCTAAGCATCTCTTGATGCATCATATATACGGCAATTTCCGTGTTTCTAAGTGTAAGTTTTATGATAAACATACACAAATCAATGCCACTTTCCTTTTTAAACAGTTTCTTTCCTATTATCTTGCATATTTTCCCCCTTTTTTTCATCGTAACCGATTTGTGATCGCTCGGTTTTTCTCGAGTGGCTACGAACGGCGGTCGGCCTATTTTGATTGTTACCGCCACGAAATCATGCGGGGTTTTATTTCCCTAACTTAGCTCTGCTTATATGTTGGCATATCGGCGGCTACCTCTCGATTTAGCAGCCAATCAAGGCACATCATTGTTTATCTGTTATCCTTAAGTTACGACAGGTTTCCGAAGTTTTGCTTTTGATTATTCGAGACCGGAATAAGTGGATGTTTCATGCAAAAAACTTACATTTTTTATTGGAAATTTAAGTATTCTCTCTGACCGTATAATTTGGATTTAAATGGACCTTAGATATATTGTGTCTTAAATCTCAGGATCATTAAAATGAATGTGATTAAAAACCAAAAAGTGAATTGTTCATCCGTAAAACATCATCTTTATAGCAACCGCTATAGGTTCCAGTTTTTTTTTGTGCGTCTTCCTCTTGTCGTAAAAGACCATGAAAATAAAATCTGCATTAGAAAACGAATAGTGAGCACAATTTGTACCCATTAGTTTAGTTAGATGAAATTGTCTCTTGGGTTTTTAGTTGGGTAAAGGTATAGCAGTGTATAGAGTAGAGAAGTTATAGGTTTTCAAAAGTGATTATCTTTATAGGCGCAGGACTCAAAAACACAATTTGAAAGCAATGGAAAGACGATTCCATCGACGTTTGGTTTTTGTTTTCCATTGCCTCGGGGGAGATTAAAATGTTATAAAATTATAACGGATACAAATGATAGATGGAATTAAAGCCAAGGATTCTGGATATCGTTAACCACAATTACCTCTGCAACACCATTAAGCATTGCGTACAAAGGCAGTTTTTTTTTTAAAGAAAACTGTTTTAAAAAGTGTACAAATAGACTATATGAAAATAAATAAGATCTTGTGTATTTTTTTTTACTAACATCAGTCTTTGCTTACAAAAATCATTTGCAGGCTAGAAAATGTAGTCTCGCAATAAATGGGGGATGACGTTTGGCAGAGGTTATATTTGGGGACCAGTTATGTACTCAGTGCCAGAGAGCGATGGATAACAACACAACGGTGGTAGAAATAGCTCCTTAATTAAGTAATAAAATAAAATTTAAAAAAAGCCGCACATCATTTACTCAGTTTATGACATTGCAATAAAAATGAAGTTTAAAAAAAATTCAAATGATAAAAAATAACCGATGCACACTTCATAATGTTTGTTTTACTTTCTTTATTGTAGCGACGAGTAGTTGAAGACAGTTTCCTTTCACTTTTCAGTTAATAATTATACATATATCAAGGAAAATTCTTCGAGAACAATAAATTAAGTCATCAGTTAGAAGATATACGAGTTTGGTTCAATGTCTTTCAGAAACTAAGAGGGTGGTTGGTTCAACACGGTAGATAATGAGGATTTGAGGGTATACAGGAAGAGTGGACGAACAAGTCAATATCGAGATTTTACATGTGTCAGCAGTGTTACTGTGTCAACAAAGTGAACCCGAGGCTGTTGTGAGACATGTAATCGCATGGAACCCACAACAAACATGCTTTATTATTATGGTTTACATTCGGATCAATGTTTCTGGTTTTTGTGGATACAAATTAATTAAGTAGTTACAGTAATTCAATCTTGCACTTTAAACATAGGTCATTTCCGCGTTCTGAAGAGGGTAACTATTATAAATGGTCATCAAATGACCATCCTTTCCAGCTTCAGTTCGAATTAATTATGCAAATTTATTTAATTTTTGATCGAAATAAGTGCAATTTTCATTTTCAACAAAAAAAACAATAGAAAAGAAGTTACATCTTTAACAGTCATAGGTCAAATTGAAGTTTTCGTGTTTTCAGATATTATATTTCAGTGTTATATTGAAGAATTTTTGCGCAATATATAATTTACATAATCAAGAAAAACGAACAGAAGCAGACTAAAAGATAATTCAGTAGACATCTAGCATAGTGATAGTGGTCCTCGTGGTTTCATTGGCGAAACATTAGTTCGTAAACATTATAGACTTTACATCAACACTATCAGATGAGGCGAATTTGTTAATCTAATGTTTGATTTAATGTTGCTAAACATCCAGCGAGGAATATTTCAGCTATATTCAGGACAAGAACAAGTTAATAACAAAAATAAATGAACGTGAAAAGGGGATGGATCATCTGGAAAACAATTGTGACGGCAACTGGACAAGTGTGGAATAATGGGTAGGAGGAGAATTTTGTGGACACAGAAACCCTGACTTGTAAGGATGATTGCAACGGATACAGTTAGCCACTCTTTTTGGAAATATACAAAAGGGTCTTTGCAAGAGGAGCGTAGTACTATGCAAACAAGTTGCCTATGTTCTGTGGTCAGGCGTTCCGTAGTTTGACCTGACAATCCTCCAACGAGTGGATGTCTCCTTTCCGCCACGCTTTGACGCCCTGTTCGTCAATGTGGGTCGAGCGATAGGAACCCTACTAGTAGCTGAATCGGGAATAAACGTTTAACTTGGATGGTCAAAACGTGCAAAAGGCTAACAGCAGTTCTAGCAAGAGGATCAATTTACATAATGTTGGTGTTGACCAAAGGCATCAAAACTAAATATCACTTCAATACATCTATGTGGGTAACCATGTTTGATAAACACATTTCTTAAACTGAAGTTATGCTTTCTTGACGTTAATTAAGAGAAACACGATAACCTTAAACATTTATAAAAGCAAGAAAAGTTCGGTATGTTGTACCGTGTCAGATTTTTAAAGCATATTATTCTTTTGATTGAAACTACATTTATTAAAGCAAATTAAAGGCTTAAAAGAGGAGACTATTGCACACCGGGACATTTAAGCACTTGATAAGTAGGACCCAAGCAAGTTGGCAAACGAAAAATTGCAGCACTGTAGGTAAAATAAGCCTTGATCTGCTATTCTGCTATAGGATTTGACACCACACCACCAGGGGCTATCGAGAAGTTTTGTGGAAAGAAGGTGTTTTCCCAATAGGACAGTATATTGTGAAGGTGTTGGCTATCCTGGATTTACGGTTGACACTCAACACTCAAATTAGTTGAAAATCATATGATGTACAATATTACATTTAGGTCTGCTTAGTGGTTTCCTAATAAGATCAGACATTAACAGTTGGATTTAAGAACAGAAAACACATAAAAGTAGATGACAACTACATGGATTCATTTTTGCTTGTTTTTGACTTAAATGTTTAGAAATTAGGATTCATAATCAAAATTAATAGAGAACTATTTGATGTAATTTTCTACAAAATAAATCCAGCTACCATGTGGTAAGTAATAAGATTTTTGAAAGTTTAGCCAACCGTAACGTATTAAGTATTCAGTACCCCCCAATGAATATTCATGTAAAGTTTTGATCTCAGCGGGCGCATGCATATATATGGTATATGTCCTTCATACATACCAACTGGGACTGTTACTACACAGTTTAGTAGATTGGTATGTCCCTGACAAGCTTCTGGTGAAAAATTATTGGCCGATGCTGCGTTTATAATTAGGCTAACAAAACGGCCGCTATGGCAAGACATATTTTGATATTTTGCCCGAGTTCTTAAACTAAGCTTATAAAATTTGAAATGTTTACATTTTGACAGGCGATAAGTTTCTGCAATAGCTTATTTAGTCTAAGAATCATGTGCCGACTAACGCATTTTAGAGCGTGGTAACGCGCTTCCATTGAAGTCTAAAAAAACTTGATGGACGGCAAAGGATCTTAAAACTACTAGTATAGGGATAGCATACTCCACCTGGGCTAAAATGAATGTTTGTAAATAACACATCATGTTATATACAGTTAGTGTATCTATATACCATCTGTTGAATTTGCTTTTAATAGAGTTGTTTGGGAATTGTAGGTAATGCACATGTTAACTGCAAAAACTACTACACTATTGAAAATAAAACTAGAAGCTCTCAAGATCCTGTAATGCTCACATGACTTTCCAAAACGACTTTTAAGGGCACATGACTATTGTTGCTAATTCGTATACTAAAGGCTTAAGTAAGACCGTTTGTGAGAAGATCCTTTTTGTTTAGGTTGCCATGACACAGATTTTATTTCTGCATGATTTGGTTCTGACAGTGTCTTAGAAGCCGTTCTTATGATTTTCCCATAGGATCGTATTTTAAACTTTATGTGCCACTGCGCCGGCCATCTTTGATTTAGAATAGATGATCAAAACACTCAAACAAGACCATCAAAGATTTCACAATTCTTTTGGATAAGCGATTTGTTAGAAAAACATTTTGAAATTTCAGCCAATTAAAACGCATTACCAGCCCTGGTGGCCATGTTAAATTTCCAATCAGCTCGAAACACTGAAAAAAAAGAAAAGAACTATCATAGCCCTATTCCTACATAATTTAAGTTCAATGTTTGGATTGGATCCGAGAAAAAGCCATTTGTATTGGTTTTCCCATACGATCCTATGTTAAGCTATGTTCCATATTTGCGGCCATGTTAGATTTTGAATCGGACCTTAAACGCAAACATTGTAGAGGACCATCTAAGGCACATTTCTGCAATACTTCAAACGAACGGCCAAGCAGTTTGCCAGGAAACGACTTTAAAAAGCTGTGTTTTCCCATAGGTTCCAATGTTAAGCTGTGTTCCGCGGTGGCGACCAGCTTGGATTTTGGATCGGAACAAAAACAAAAATGTCGTCGAGGAGCATCTAAGGTACATTTCTGCAATATATTTTAAATCAATCTGCCAAGTGGTTTGTGAGAAGAATATTTATAACATTCAACCAATCAGAAGTCATAAGAAGACTTATCAGCCACTTTGAATTTCCGATTGGCTCGAAAATCTCAAATAATAATAACTACTTGAACTTCATTTATGCATAATTTGGTTTAATTTGTGTGGAACAATTTCATAGACGAAGCTGTTTGTATATTTTCCCATGTTGCACAATATTAAGCCGTGTTAAGTTTGCTATAACAATTAACGAAAACAAGCTATTTGGTTGTTTTCCACATATGTCCCTATATTAAGCGGTGTTCCAGAGTGGCGGCCTTCTTTTTGATTGGTACACAAAACTCCAACTTTGTATATAGATTACTATCTAAATAAGGTAAATGCAATACATGTATTTAAACTCTTTCTGCCGACGCGAGCGGTTTGGAGAAGATGTTTGAAATTAATTCAGCTTATGAGAACGCATTAATGAACCTGGCACTCAATTTGAATATTTAATTATGAAAAAAAAACTCAAAATTTGTTAAGAACCAATAAACATTTTTGAAGAGTTTAGTTCCAATTTGCCAAGTAGTTTTGGGAAAGGAGATTGAAATGTAAAAAGTTAAAGGCTGTCAACGACGGGTGAGAATTAGATATCAGTGAGATGGTATCTATATACTGTAGGCCCCGCTGCCAATAGATTGTGGTTGGAAAACTAAGAACACATGGCAATACACAAAGTTCACCTCCCATGGTACGCGTCACGTCCGTTAAAATGATCTACCAATAAGCCAAATATCAAAAGCGTCAAAAGACAAAAAGTCAAGACAGGGACACAAATTTGTCATTCAGAATGTATAGTGACCTTAAGTTCAATGCCAATGTTCACCAGCCAGGGTATGAGATCTGTCACCTTGAAATGATCTTCCCACATGCAAAATATATAAAGGCTACCTTAAAGGGGAGGAAACTATTTTCTCATCCAGAAAGAAATAATGCAACTTCGAGGCCAAATATCAAAATCCTAGTTCAAAGGGGAAAAAGTTGCAGCCAGAAACCAGGACACGACTTTGTCACCTCGAGGTCAAAGTTCAAGGACAATTATCATCAAGCGTGGTATGCAATGTCACTTTGAAATTACATGCCAAATATCAAAAGCCTATCTTAGTTCTATAACATAAAACCTCCCATTACACGTTTATAACTTTTACATTTTTTATTATTTTTTGAAATCTGAGGTTTTATCTGCCAGTTGATTTTTCTCGGAGCAAAATTTTTTCAGAAGTTCTGCATATTTTAACATGTGAAATATCATGAAACTAACATAAACACAAAGACTATACCTGTTTTCAATGAATTAAACTGTGTTCAATTAAGTAATCTATGTTTGAAATATCGAGACGAAATTTTTCTGCGATCTGACATTTTGAATTAAACGGTTAATCAACATTACGGAATCAAGTTATATTTAATGGCGGAACAATTTGTCGCGATTGTAACACATGGAAAATTCGTTTCGTCAAAAACGGAGTCATAAGATATTTAATTGGGTTCAGCCATTGAATGTAGTGGGAGTTAAGGGACACCTCAAATAAAGCTATAAATAGGACTTGAAAAATCCATGACATACTAAGGTAAGACAATTTTTAGAAAATTTAGATATTTTTCTTTAAGTTTAGCGCAGTTTGCATGGTTGTACAAACTTTTTTCATATCAAACTTACCTTGAAAATTCCGCAAGATTTTCTTGCGGAATTTTATTTGCGCACGGGAAAATCCGTTTAAAGATGAAACCTCGAATTTCACTAAAAAACATAAAATAGCAATATCCGATAAAAAATGTTGAAAATAAACATGAAATGAGAGATTTTATAAATGGAACTATAGCCTACCTCAAAAAAATGTTTGCTAGAATGTTGTTTTAACACTTTGTTTCAGCTATTTTTAGCTATATCATGGCGTCCAGATTTATTGGGGGAGGAAGCCGGAGTACCCGGAGAAACCCGCGGCCTTAAGTAGGAAAACTGGCAATCCTTGTTAATTAAGGTTCTTTCGAGCGCACCCTGACCGCAGTCAGACTTGAACCCGAAATCTCATTGTTGTCAGACAATGTGATCAATAGTAGACGAACTACCTTAACCACTCGGCGATCGATGTCCCTACCTCAAAATAGAAACAAGTTATAGCCCGGACACGATAAATTTCGGACGAACGTACAATAAGCGGAAAGACACATGGACTGACAGACTGATCACTAGAGAGTCTGCTATTTTTAGTCGTGTGCCCTAATAACTCACACGACACTGGGTCAGGTGAGCTGAAATGGCATATATGTTGCAGAAAACGTTTTTGTTCATTAGCTTATTTTTCACTCTAAAATATGTTTTAAAGTAAAGCAGTCATAAACCAAGAATTAAATCAGAAAGGAAATTCACCATGCATGTAACACTGTAATACAAAAAGCGTTACTATATATAGCTTCAACTGTGACTGTAACATAGCATCTACGTCATCTATGACATAGATTCAACTTTGACTTGATTGTTGAAATAAATAAAAAGTCAAACCTTTATTACATAAAATCTTAAAAACTTTAAAAACAAGTGTGGACACAGAAAAACGTCTCGCCTGAATTCCGCATCAGTAACGAAAATAAATTTCGTCATAAGCATTACGTAAATAGCATTAATTATGAGCAGCGGCCTGTGTACCAATTATTGTCACCATACTATGCATAGTTACAGAGGAACTGTCCTAATACAAAAACTTTAACGAAGTCCCTGAACAGTTAAATTGAGGTCAAGGTCAGGTGACACCTACCAGACAATCATTTACTATTCATCAGCAACCTATATACCAAATATTGTCATCCTACCATGCTTGGTTACAGGGGAACAGCAGTAACCTAAAAACTTTAACGTAGTCACTGGACCGTGAAATTGACGTCAAGGTCAAATGGCACCTACCAGACAGTCATGTACTATTCATCAGCAACCTATATACCAAATATTCTCATCCTACAAGGTGTAGTTACAGAGGAACTGTCGTAACCCAAAAACTTTAACGTAGTCGCTGGACCGTGAAATTGAGGTCAAGGTCAGGTGACACCTACCAGACAGTTATGTACTAGTCATCAGCAACCTATACACCAAATATTGTCATCCTACCATGCGTAGTTACAGAGGAACTGTCGTAACCCAAAAACTTTAATGTAGCCGCTGGACCGTGAAATTGAGGTCAAGGTCAGGTGACAGGTGACTGACTGGCAAGTACTCATCATAAGCTATCTCTGAACCAAATTTGATGGACCTAGGGCTTGGGCTTACAAAGATATGAAGCAAGATGTCAAGTGTTTACGCCGCCGCCGCCGGATTCCCATACATATGTCTCGCCTCCAGCGACTTTCGTCGCAGGCGAGACAAAAACAAGACATGTTGCTTACATACACAAACCAACTTAAGAATTGTAATAACATCAACACAAGTTACTAATAAATATACTAATAAATAAATCAATTAAATGCTGTTCAACCTAGATGTAGTTGGATCTACTCTCACAATATAAAAGGCGTGTATTATTTTTGGAATTAGGCCAAATTAATGTTGTAAAATTTCAACAAACTTAAACAAATGAGATTTTCTTAACAATTCCTTAACACAGTTTCACTTTTATTAGGAAAATTTATGAAGTTCAATATGGTTTCTTCAGTTTAGCAAATAATTTCTCTGACAAATGAAAATAATTAAACCCAGAGGCTCTCGGGTAAACCCTGTAATTTTAAATTTTGTATTGGCATAAAACATCTTTGTTGAGACCAAAGCCATTTCAACAATTTTCTATAGGTTTCTGTGATAAATTAATTCTTCCAATTGAAGCCATCATGGAGTTTCAATCAAATAAACAAGAATAAACTTTTATTTCAATTGGTTAACCGCTTTAAGAAGAAGCCTTTAAAAAAAATCCCTTAGGGTTCTGTGTTAAACCCCAAGTCCTGTAGTGGCAGCCATTTTTGAGTACCAATTGGAATGAATGACATAAACCTTATAGAGGACCATCTAATGAATACTGGTGATATGTTTTGTTTCAGTTGGTTAACCAGTTTCAGAGTAGACTTCTGAAAATGTTTTCCATAAGGCCTTATGTAAAACTAAGTCCTGTGCTGGTGGCCATTTTGAATATTCGATTGGCATAACAAGCATAAACTTTAAAGAGGACCATCCAAACAATATTGCTAGTACATGTAGTCTTTGTTTCCACTGGTTAACCTGTTGTAGAGAAGAAGCCTTTTATAACTTTTTTCCCATAGGGTCCTATGTTAAACCAAGTCCTGTTAACGTATTGGCAATTTTGAATTTCTGATTGGCAAAGAAAATAGAGGAAGCAAAAACAATACCACTGGCAAGTCTTGGTTTTATTGGTTAACCCATTTTAGAAAAAAAGTCTTTTAAAACGTGTTTCCCTTAGGTTCCTATGTTAAACAAGTCCTGCGATGGTGGCCATATTAGTTTTCCAATTAGAGTGAAAAAGACAAACTTGGTAAAGGTTCATTTAGTAAACATTGTGACCAAGTTTTGGTTCAAATGGCCAAGTGGTTTCAGAGAAAGGATTAAAATGAAAAATGTTCACAGACAAGGG
Source organism: Limnoperna fortunei (assembly GCA_944474755.1). Lineage (NCBI taxonomy): Eukaryota > Metazoa > Mollusca > Bivalvia > Mytilida > Modiolidae > Limnoperna > Limnoperna fortunei. Next base: position 73,898,222 of record OX104116.1, read on the forward strand.
ATGCAAAGTGATGACAACAGCTTACCTCACCCAAACCTTGCAGATGATTCCTTTTATGTCATGCTGTAAGAAGAATTGCATATTTTGTATTAATCATACATGAGATTTTAATATGATTTGTTCTTATAGCGTTTCATGGATGTGTAATACAATACTCCTAAGCTACAGCCAAAGAGCCTGTAATCGCTCACTTGGAACACAGATGACCAACTATATTTAATTTTTTTTCACTTTACAGTTTCAGTCTAGTAGTTATACCTTTTACTGGGCAAAAACTAAACATTTCATCAAAAACTAAACATTTCATCAAAAACTTTGGTTAAGTACAATAACTCCTATAATGTGCCATCAGACAATTTCTGAAAATTAAATGGTTTGTAGGCATTGTCGTTTAGGTTAATTTAGTAATTTATAGTTTTACACTAGGTGTTATAGATTTTAATTTATAACACAAAAACTGATTATTTTGTCCAATTATGTAATATAAGGGCAATAATTCCTATAAAGAATCATCTAACAATTAGGACCAAGCAATGATTTGTAGGTCTTGCTTTGCTGATAATTTGTGCAATTTATTTTTCAATTTAGCTGTTATGCATTTAAGTTACAGGACTACAAATTTCAACAAAAAATATTATTAAAGGGCTATAACTCTGTCATATGACAATTTTAGACCGATAAAGTGAATTTTAGAACTTGTATTACTGATCATTAGTGCAATTTACAGTTTCACTCTAGCAGTTGTAATTTTTAGGTTACATTACAAAAATGAAAAAATAAAAAATTGTCATTCAAGGGCAATAACTCCTATAAGGAGACATCTGACAATTTCAAACCAATAAAATAAATTGTAGGACTTGTATTGTTATCATTTTTGTAATTTGCAGTTTCACTTTAGCTGTAAAAGTTTTAAAGTGACAGGACAAAAACAGAAAATTTCATAAAAAATTGTCATTTAAGAACAATAACTCCTATAAGAAGTAATATGACAATTTCAGACCAATAAAGTGAATTGTAGGACTTATATTGCAGTTTGTTTTTGCACTTTAGAGTTCACTCTAGCTGTTATATTTTTTAGGTTACAGGACAAAAATGAAAAAAAAATCACATAAAATTGTTATTAAAGGGCAATAACTCCTATAAAGAGTCATCTTAAAATTTTAGACCAATAAAATGAATTGTAGGGATGATTGCAAGGATGATTGTGTCCAAGTTTGAAAAAAATTGGCCCAATGGTTTCAGAGGAGAAGATTTTTTAAACAGTTTATGATGATGACGGACGCCAAGTGATCGCGAAAGCTCACATGAACCTTCGGTCCTGGTGAGCTAAAAACTACATCAAATATAATAAATCTTAAACAGATTAGAAGTTTGGAAACGAATCTAGCAGATTTAAAAAAAAGCTAATTTTAGCTACAGACATTTTGAGAAAAAACATTATTATAAAATATCTACTTATATATATATATATATATATATTCACATTCAAACAATTCTCACCTAGTGCTGTGTTAGAGTTTAAAGCAATTCAGCATGATGGATGTCAAAATATTTCAAAGCAAATCAATAAGGCTTTTTCTAAAAAAACATAAATAGCCTTACTTTTATCATAACATAATTGGCCCAAGTATAATAATTTTGTATAAACAAGTGGCAGCATATCCTTACTCACAGAATATAATTGAAGTAATTCCACATTGGAGGTTGTTAATGTTTGGTTCTAATTTCACATTGAAAGCATTAATGTTTGGTTCTAATTCACCCAGTGGTTTGGAGACTATATATTTAAGTAATTCCACATTGGAGGTTGTTAATGTTTGGTTCTAATTAACCCAGTGGTTTCAGAGTGCATAAACTTTTGTCAAAAAGATTGGTTTCCATTGCAGTAATAGGCAAAATTACAGAAAACCTAATTTATCTGCGAAGCCAAATCAGCTATTTAAACCGTTTTCTAGTTTTAGTCATGGTAATTGTCTTGATTTATGGATGGGGTATTTCAAACTATTGTAAAGGACCTTACAAGAATCATGTAAAACAGCTTTTTATTTTTTTGTTAAAATAAGCTTAGTGAGCATATTTGGTATCTATTTTTAGAAAAACCATAAATATGCTGGTTTGTTTGAATTGTTTTTAGAACACTCTCAGTAAATTTTTGATATATTATTTTGTCAAGTTTTTTTGAGGGAACAAGCTGTAAAATGGGTGAAAACCCTCAAATTTAGGAAAACTGGCAATCCCTGTCAATAAGGATAAGACTTGAGCACACGAGACTCAAACCTAAAACTTTAGTGTTGACAGGCCATACATGCCAACCCTATAAAGATACAAAAAGGTAGGTGAGGTCTCCTTGGGTTGCTCCTCCCCCTTTTTTTCTTGGAATTTTTATCAGAGGATGCAAAACAGTACATACTGGACAAAGTTCGATTGGCCAATATCAATTTTGGGAGGAAAAAATATGTCTACTGATAGTCTGTTTCATCCCCCCCCCCCATATTTATACCCCAATAATCAGGAAAGACTGGCTTTAAATGTCTCATTAAAACATGATAATAAATGTTTATTAATTCTGTAATAAATTTAGAAAAGCGGTAGAAAAATGCCTCCAATTGGTAGACAGTAGACAGACCTGAAAATCAGTAGTTTACTGTGTAAATCGGTAATGTTGGCATGTATGGACAGGCAAATGATCAATAGTAGATGACTAACTACCTTAACCAATCTGCTCCAGAGGACTCACAATGAATATGTGTTTAACTACATTTTCCAATGAGAATACAGTTAAAATTTGAGCTATTTGAAGTATTTTCTTCTCTTGGTTTCATTTTTTATTTTTACTTTTGTCCTAACAGGCATATTTAGAAAGAGTTATCTTTTTTTCAGAATAACCAATAATATTTTAACATCTCCATATGATAAGGTTACTTTGAAATTAAAATCCAAAGATGTTTTGTTATTTATATATGCATTTTGCTCTTTTATGCACTTTACACTGTTGGCTCATCAGATACAATTTTATACAAAAAATTACCTCACAGTGATTCAGGCTTCAGTTTCTTAAATTCTAGTATTAAGATCCCTCAAAGTAAAATTTTCTAGCAATCTGATTGATCAATACATGTATTTGAGTTAAGGATAAATTGTGGAGACCTCACAAATTTGAAATTTTAATGAAACCAATACCAGACTATGATCTTTATATTGAATTCCAGCTGGCCAGGTATCTTCTGGAGATTAAAAATGGATGCCAAGTTATGGCAACAGCTTGGCTGGACATTTCACCAATTATTGTTTTTTGTTTGATACCAAACAAAATGTGCAGCCTATTCTCAATCAGCAAAGCTTTCAGAACTATTGTTAGAGATAATATCGTCCATTTCACCTTGTACTTTAGCCTAGGCTAACTTCAGTGCATGGTAAGCATGAAAACCTCATTTACAATATACATAATGTATAACATGTTATAAATCCATTAAAACACTTATTTGTTGTAACAAATGAAGTACAATTGAGCATTTATAAAGACTTAGAATATACAATATTCAATGAACATGGCTAGTCATAAAATGTTTATATACTGAACATGTCTATAAGGGTATATGGACATTCTGGCCTTAGACAATATATATATATATTTATCCTGCAAATACTTGATGTACAATAAAAATATACTAATTATGTTTTGTTATATTTAGTTAGTACCAGAATAATGTATTCTGGTACCCTGTCCTTAATAATAGATGTTATTCTGGATCTGCACACTGGGGATACAGGTTCATATTCCCTGTCTTCTGGTACCCTGTCCTCAATAATATTTAGTATTCCTTTTAGTTCGCCATATTTTATTGAAAATGACATTTATTTGTAACATTGTATATGTTCCAAATTTGTCTAATAAAAATATGGCTCAACATTCTTTTTTGGGTATAAAAGCATTTTTTACATTAAAGAATAAAAACAATATTGCATATGTTGGCAGAAAGTAGAAAGTTTAGAAACATTAAGAAATGCGAGAAAAGCCGGTATATATAATTTTCTTTTATCATGTAATGTCACTAAAATTCTAAATTTGAAAACAATAGAAAGAAAACTACATACTGTGGATGAGGACGGTGAAGGACATTCAATAATTATAGAAATGTGTTATTTATATACAATAGAAATAACACTTTATGTTAATCGACACCTTTTATAATTTCAAGTACTTATTGCAGGATAAACATTACACAATTAATATGCATGGCATGAAATGTTTACATAGATGTGTATATTATGAGAATACAAACATCGTAGGTAAATATACAATACATTCATTATGTGTAGGTACAACTACCTGTATCAGGTCGAGACAGGTGTCAACATTTGTATCACTACGAGATGCATAGTATAGAGTTGTGACGCAGAATGTATGCAACTGTCGAGAAGGGATATGGGTAGTTGTTACCGCACTTAAATGTATACAACAAGTTTATCTAAAATTAAGAAGTATAAAAAAAGCAAAACACAACTGAATATTAAAAATAAATATTCAACAGAGCATCTATATATTAAATATAGTGCCTAACATCACACATATTATGACGTCACAATTTGTTTATAGAATGACAGTCATTCCATTTATTATGACGTCAAAAAGTAGTTCTTATAAAAGTATATTTTGTATCATGTATATAGATGATACAAGATCTTGTATCACCCAGGTTGTATCAATTACTAATTTTTTATATTTTGACAAAATACATACTTAATTTTAGATAAATGGTTTTATTTGTGATACGCGTGAAATATGGAATGAAATTTGTTATAAACAAATCAAGTCCAACATTTTAATATCACACAAAGTCAAAAAGAGACAAATAGCAAAAGAAACACAAGAATGTTCCTTTTTGGAGTGTCAGTAAAAGAACTGAAGTTTGTACATGCAAGTACCACTACTACTACAAAATAAAACACTAATATGGACCAAAATATTTTCAATCCATTCATAAAAACCGTTAACATGCCATGGTATAACATGGCACTGATAGATACATGTACATGTATTATAGTAAGCAGCCATTTTGAGTAAATGGTTTCAATATTGGTCATATTGCCGAAGAAACAATATTTGTCAAAACTAAGTTAAGACACAGGATTCTAATTTAAATCTTTAATTCATACAAAAAGACGCATAAATGTCTCTTTGTTGAGTGTCAATTTAATGTTCACAAAAATGTGTAAAGTACTGGTACAAATGAAGAAAAATCTTACATTTATAAAGACTTAGAATATACAATATTCAATGGATATGCCTTGGCATAAAATGTTGAAATAGATGTCTATAATAGTATATAGACATTATAATTAAATGGTTTTATTTATCATATTGGTATTTGTAATAAACAAATCAAGCTACTTTTCTAATTAAAACCTTCTCACAACAAATTAACACAGAATACAAAGAAACAAACAGTCTCTTTCAGTAGTGTTAATTTAAAGTAATCAGAACTTTTACAAGTTCCATTACTAAATACAAAGAAACCACTTCACACAAGGCAAAAAAAAAAATGCCAGTGAACTGGTTACCTATCCTGCTAATCTACTATTTCTCATGTATCTTACAGAATATTTAAGATTCAGTTTTACATATTGGATGTTATCAAAGAATATTTAATATTAAATAATAATACATTTTCAATAAATATTCTTGTAGAAAATATTTCAGATAAGATTTTTATGTAATCAACTGGTATGAATATGATGTTTATCACTGAAAAATAAAGTAAATAATGAGATACATATAATAAAACAAAACCTAAATAATATAATCTTTGGTCAAATTTGATACATTTGTAATTTTCACCCTAGATTCTAAACAGAAAATATAGAAAATGTACACAATTTGTATGTTAAGTTTTCCATAATCTGTATGTTGGGCATCAGAATTCTACAATAAAGGAATTTAGTAAACACCGTAACACTTAACAATAAAATAATAAAAATAAACAATGATAAAAACATAACATCTGATCACAGTTTGCTTTAAAGAGATTCAAACAAAACATCTATATTAAATACAGAAATGCATGTAGGAAATTATATACAATGTCTATAATAATGTAAAAAAAAATAACTTAAAAATATTTAACTTGTTTACACTTGAAAAGTATTTGATCTTTCATCCTCCAATTCCGAGACAACCGTCTAGCCAAAAATTGCAAACGATGCAACTAAGTTTAATCGCAATGCACAGGGTAGAAAGATACAGATATTTGAAACCATCAAACCACCAATTGATATCTGCAAAAATGATCAACTGTGTACAATAAATCTAAAAAATTGCTTAAAAATACTAATTATAAAATAACCTGTTTTAATAAAAAAAATTAAGAGATTTCCAAAAAATGTCCAATCTGACCTGTTGAATTTAGTTTTGTTTTAGATTGCTGTGATAAATAACTGCTAGAATGTTAACATGTTAGCTGCATTGAAAAATGGTCACATAATAAAAAAAAATACATTTTTACAATATCAGTGGTGGCCTGGTTCCCTTTGATACCATTAAATTCTCCAGCTAAAGAACAGTATATTAAATATAAAAATTTCTTCCTACTTTCAATTCATGTTAATTTTTTCTTGATTAAAAGAATTGAAGATAATGACAAGAGTGCATAGTTTCAATTTGAAAGTATAAAACAGTTTGAACAACATGCTATAGTTTTATTGTGTGACTAGGTGTAAATTGAGCACTTATACAGAAAAGGTTAAAATATACGACCAACCAAGTATTTTAGTTCAATCAGTTTTGTTGATAGTATAGTACCTACTAACAATGTCTATTTTATAAATATTTATAGTACTTAGTAATAACATAATTAACAACTCAGCATTAATTTATAGAAAATATAAAAATTTGTATCGTTAATTTTTGGCAAAATATTACTTTATGCCTAAAAAAATAAACACCAAAAATTGTACACACAGTTAACAACAGTTACTGTGACAGGACGGATTCCACAACATATACATGTATTATTCAAACAAATATCTATTTAATACATTTCTTTATATATGTCAAATGCATTTTGATGTATTAAGTCTACCAAGTAACGACATTGTATGCTCGCAGAGAAGCCAGAACTAGATAAATAATCCATAATAAAAATAAGACAAAGCTGGTCAGCCACTTCACACATGCATTCTTTCCTCCAAGTTCTCCACCAACCACCTTAAAGAAAAGCAGATGTAAGTTTTATCCTTAAACATACCAATATATTACATTTTATTCAAATATTTTATCTATAATTACTGCTCGACTCCCCTTTCTGGATTTACTAGCAGGTGCATGTCAATGCAAAGATCAAAAACTTTTTCCCTTAGGGTCCAATGTTAAAACTCAGTCCTGCGATGGTGGCCATTTAGAATTTTCGATTGGATTGAATAAATATATTTTTTTTTGGAGAACCATACAAACAATATGCTAGTAAATTATGTTTCGATTGGTTAACCAGTTCAGAAAGAAGCCTATAATAAACTTTTTCTCATAGGGCCATTAGTTAAACTAAGACCTGCAGTGGAGGCCATTTTGAATTTCCAATTGACATAAAAACACTAGCTTTACAGAAGATCATCCAATGAATACTTTTTATAAGTTTTGTTTCAGAGACGAAGCTTTTTAAACTTTTTCCCAGGGGGTCCTGTGTTAAACTTAGTCATGTGATGGCCGATGATCCACATTGGTTTTCCAATAAGAATAAAAAAACACAAACTTTGTAATGGTTCATCCAATGAACATTCTTGCCAAGATTGGCTTCAATTGGCCCAGTGGTTTCAGAGAAGATAATTGAAATGTAAAAAGTATACAGATGATGATGACGGACACAAAGTCATGACAACAGCTCCAATGACATTATGGGTCAGGTGGGCTAAAAACTTTCATTTTAAAGGGGGTAACTGAATTGCAATAATAAATGCTTACAATAAAATCCCAAATTTACAGTATTTTTATCCTGTATTTGAATATGATAAATAACATACCTTTCTTCTTATGACGAGTATAGCTATGCAGAAAACTGCAAGTGTGCAGAATATTATAACACTGACTGTCAGATTGCCTGAAGCCACACGATAGGGTCTTCCTACTGCTACACCATACATAGTGGCTAAAACCCATGGCAGACCAAGGCCAAGAAATACATTGACACTGTTACTTCCTAGGGAAAAATTAAAATATACATTTTAGTATAAGTCAACATAATTTACCAAAACTTTCAAAACGTACATAGGATTCTACGCCTTAAAAAAAGGCTCCTAGGATCCTGAATCACCTACTTGAACCTAAAACTAATTAAACAACTATAAAATTTTTTGGATAATTAATGAATTCAGTATAAAAGAATTTTATTGCTTTTTTATCCACAATTTTCTGCACCAAGTTCATGGAGAAAATTAGAACACCTTACAGATTTGTTCATTTACAAGCTGAGCTAGTTTTGTTGGTGAAACTTATAGTCACCATTGCATAGCTATAGTATTTTAGCTGGATATTACAAAACACCAGATAGGAGCATTTTTGCAAGAAATAATTAATTTTAACCAGTGGTTTTTGAAAAAAAAACAGATAAATTTAGTATTTTCTGATGATGAACATACATTTTATAAGTTTTCGAGACAACATACAAAAAATTAAAATAAAATGTTCTTTGTCACACCTGTGATATTGCCTATTGCAGCATCTGCATGTTCATCTTGCTTAGCTGCAGTTCTACTGGCAAAAGTATCAGGTAAACTGGTTCCCATAGCTATAAGGGTAATTCCTGTTACACTGGTTTCCAGTCCAACAACACATCCTAACAAATTAGCCATCTGAAAAATAATTGTAGCACAATTGTTAGGCATTTACAACAAATAAAGTAAACTGAGAGTTAAGAATTTTTACAAAGGAGCAAGTATAGAAGAGTCATAATAAAATTGAAATTCTGATAATGTACAGATATGTAATACAGCAAATCATGAATAAACACGAGTACAATTTCAACAAAGCAAGCATAACACTGACATTTTGGAAAAATGTGATAAAACAGTGCTGATTTTGTACATCATTTATATATAGAGGATGTGTGAGCAACATGTAACATATGTAAAGCTCATGATTTCATGCACAGACCAAGCAGACAGTTGATTACTTGGTTCTTGCATGCCATCAACACAGCTGAATCCTGGAATATTTTCATTGATTTTTTTTTCACAAAAAATTCAGAACAGCAGCTATTTTACTGCATCACAAGTATCATATGTTGAAACAAAAACTGTTTCCAGCTTTTTTTATTTGGTAGAACATTGGTCAATATTTCACCTATTTTCAAAATGAGAACAAGTTAAAAAAGACCTAATTTGGATTAGTTGTTTAACAGTTATAATAATGAATTTTTTTTTATATATGAACATTTAAGACAAACACTGTAGAATCTTGAATTAATTAAATTTATTGGTGTGTTGCAATTGCTGTAGAAAATATTACAAATTTTTTGTTATTTTTAAAAATGTATTCCTTTTGGGATTTACCCTGTATTTACATAAAAATGTAGTGCAACAATTTTTAATGATATAATTATAAATTTTTTAATATAAGTGTGTAGTAAAATTAAATACCACCACTTTTTTTTAATATAAATCGTCAAAATTTGGTGCCAAGAAATTCTATTACCTGTTACAAACTGTCAGGATTGATTGATTGCATGTTTGCTTTACGTCCAGCAAGCAGTATTTCAGCTATATTCAGGATGGGAATAAGTTAACAAACAATACATCAATCGAAAAAAGGGTGGGATGGGACACGAAGGGAACAAAATTTTGACTGCCACTGGAAAAAAACGGATTATTGGGTAGGGTGGGAGAATTTAGCCTTTTATAGCGGCTACCTTGAGCCTACTCTTTTTCTACAAAAGTGATCTTTATCGTGCAAGTAGCGTAGCACTCTCCAAACATGTTGCCCACTATGGTCCGTGGCCATGACCTTGACAACCCCCCCCCAACAAGAAGGAATCTCCTATCCGCCACCCGGGGAGGCGCTGGGCTGCTCTGTGGGTTGAGCACTGGAAACCATCCCAGGATACTTTTACTTATTGTGAAAATATGCAAGGTTGAATGTCATCAGGAATGGTTTAGTACCAGTATAGTAGCAAGACAGTATAGCTTGAAATTAAAATGCCTATTCAAATAACATATAAATATAGCAGATTTCTGCATGTACAAATCCTAAGTATTAATGCTAAGGAGAAGATGAGTGATTCAGATAGTTAGGTAGTCATCTTCTATAGATGAAAAACCCGGTCAACAGTGAGCGTGTGGGTTTTAGCCTTACTGCAGGAAGAGTGTATTAGACGTCAATCTTAATTGACAAGTCAGTATTGACATTTTTCCTACACAGTTACAGTTTGGGGTTTTCTCCCGAGTACTCAGGCTTCCTCCCCCAATAAAAACTGGATGCAATGATATAGCTTAAAAATGGCTGAAAGTGGCATTAAACATCATTCAAAAAAACAAAAGGATTTTTTAGCATTAAAATTTAGTAACAGTGTTGTCAGTAAGATCATACCTGCTCTATAAAAAATGTTAAAAGTCCAATGTACAGTAATGAGAAAAGAAAAGATGGCCAAGCTCCAAGGTATTTTCTGAAAAATACAAATTGATATTTTCATATGTTTGTGAAAACTGAACAAGAATTTTATGTATCTAAAGAGCAATACCATTTAAATTAAAGGCAAGGGTTAGGTATGATGAATTGCACTTCCTTCTGTGCTCTTCAGAAAAATCTAGAAAGTTAGTAGAGAAAATAGGCAACTACAGATATATTCAGGGAGAGTTACCGTACTTTCAGTGCCTTAAATGATCCTTGTCTTTCTAGATTCAGTTTTACATTCAGTTGTGCCTTCTAATGTATAGAATGTCATAACAAGTAAACAATGAATGTGTTTTAACATAACAATAATTATATACAGTACATATAAATATGTGTATATAAAGCTTTCACTAATAGTTAATGGTGAATGTACACTGCACACCCGTAGCCAGGGGGGGGGGGGGTTCATGGGGTGCCGACGAACCCCCCTTGACAACGAGTAAGCACTATTAAAGTAGGCATTCACCATTTAAACTTGGGATTTCAATCAATATAAACGCTTATGACCAGTTTAAATTATTCAGAGCTTCCTATCCCCTGGCCGTGAAGAGCGACTAGCTTTTCGATTCAATTTAACCCCCCTAAAAGTTTTCTGGCTACAGGTATGCACTGAACGTTTGATTTCCACTGTAATGTGTCCAAATAACAAGGAGTGTCCATTAAAATCTGAATAAAATCAATACAGGATGTGCACGCTCACAAAGCTATATGCCACCCCACTTTGCTTTCAAGTCCAATTACATGTATCTCCCCATAATGATATCCGAGGTCAATAAAAATCCTTCATCCACATCAACATATCATGTACTTCCTTTATTTTATGTTTCATTAAATTTCATCGAGGGTTTATGAGGAGTTGTGCTTAAAAAGGATGTGGACAGACGGACAGACAGATAGACAGACAGGGTGAATCGTATATACCCCCCCCACAACAAGTTTGCGGATGGTATATATAAAGACAATAAAGACAATACAGGATGTAAAAAATAACTATTTTCAAATGCACACTGTATGTGCAAATAAATATTTTTTATTAATCAAAGAAAAGGGTATGGACAATAGATCCATGCAAATTTTCAAATGACCTTTTAGGGTCCTTACAATCAGTAAATGATAATTGATATTTTTAATTGATCACCACCATGTGATTGTAGTTTATCATATACTTACGTTGGTGGTACACAGGCTCCCAGAACTTTCCAGAAGAAGGTGAGAAAGTGTAGCAGATAAACATGCCATTTTGGTTTGATATCATTGCCATCATCATCCTTTTCAACATCAATAGTAAATGCACTGGTAATAAACAGAAAAATCATAAGGATTTCAAACTACATCTTTAGATGCTTGGAAACAGGGCTAGGTATAATGTCAAATCAAACTTGATATCCAAATTGTTGCTGCTCATTTGTTTGAATGTTTGTTATTGATTTGTAATTTCTTTGTGATGTTGTAGTCATCAAAATTATGATAAATCTCCACTTTCAGTAACCGTCTGCTCAAAGGTCAGTTTAAAAAAACATTAATCACTTAACAAAGAGCATACATATACACCAAAAGAATTATTGTACTTTCGTGATTTCGTGTATTCTGAGCTACAAATCAAGAAACGCTACTGCAGTTTGAATGACGAAAAATTATGCCCTTTTTTCTCTCCACTATATCTGTTTCTTATACATTAAAACAAGTGTGGACACAGAAAAACGTCTCGCCTGAATACCGCATCAGTTAATGAAAATAAATTTCATCATAAGCATTACGTAAGTAGCATTAATTATGAGCAGCGGCCTGTATACCAAATATTGTCACCATACTATGCATAGTTACAGAGGACCTGTCCTAATACAAAAACTTTAACGTAGTCGCTGAACCGTGAAATTGATGTCAAGGTCAGGTGACACCTACCAGACAATCATGTACTATTCATCAGCAACCTATATACCAAATATTGTTATCCTACCATGCTTGGTAACAGGAGAACAGCAGTAACCTAAAAACTTTAGTCACTGGACCGTGAAATTGAGGTCAAGGTCACGTGGCACCTACCAGACAGTCATGTACTATTAATCAGCAACCTATATACCAAATATTGTCATCCTACCATGCATAGTTACAGAGGAACTGTCGTAACCCCAAAACTTTAACGTAGTCGCTGGACCGTGAAATTGAGGTCAAGGTCAGGTGACAACTACCAGACAGTCATGTACTATTCATCAGCAACCTATACACCAAATATTGTCATCCTACCATGCGTAGTTACAGAGGAATTGTCATAACCCAAAAACTTTAACGTAGTCGCTGGACCGTGAAATTGAGGTCAAGGTCAGGTGACACCTACCAGACAGTCATGTACTAGTCATCAGCAACCTATACACCAAATATTGTCATCCTACAATGCGTAGTTACAGAGGAACTGTCGTAACCCAAAAACTTTAACATAGTCGCTGGACCGTGAAATTGAGGTCAAGGTCAGGTGACACCTACCAGACAGTCATGTACTAGTCATCAGCAACCTATACACCAAATATTGTCATCCTACCATGCGTAGTTACAGAGGAACTGTCGTCAAACCAAAAAACTTTAACGTAGTCGCTGGACCGTGAAATTGAGGTCAAGGTCAGGTGACACCTACCAGACAGTCATGTACTAGTCATCAGCAACCTATACACCAAATATTGTCATCCTACCATGCATAGTTACAGAGGAACTGTCGTAACCCAAAAACTTTAACGTAGTCACTGGACCGTGAAATTGAGGTCAAGGTCAGGTGACAGGTGACTGACTGGCAAGTACTCATCATAAGCTACCTCTGGACCAAATTTGATGGACCTAGGGCTTGGGCTTACAAAGATATGAAGCAAGATGTCAAGTGTTTACGCCGCCGCCGCCGGATTCCCATACATATGTCTCGCCTCCAGCGACTTTCGTCGCAGGCGAGACAAAAACCAGTGGAAAAGCCAGGTGGAACAAGCGCTATACCTGGCTAAAATAAAACTTGTATAAACACAAGTGTGGACACCGAAAAACGTCTCGCCTGCATTCCGTATCAGTAACGAAAATAAATTTCGTCATAAGCATTACGTAAATAGCATTAAATATCAGCAGCGGCCTGTATACAAAATATTGTCACCATACCCTGCATAGTTACAGGGGAACAGCCGTAACCCAAAAACTTTAACGTAGTCACTGGACCGTGAAATTGAGGTCAAGGTCAGGTGGAACCTACCAGACAGTCATGTACTATTAATCAGCAACCTATATACCAAATATTGTCATCCTACCATGCATAGTTACAGAGGAACTGTCGTAACCCAAAAACTTTAACGTAGTCACTGGACCGTGAAATTGAGGTCAAGGTCAGGTGACAGGTGACTGACTGGCAAGTACTCATCATAAGCTACCTCTGGACCAAATTTGATGGACCTAGGGCTTGGGCTTACAAAGATATGAAGAAAGATGTCAAGTGTTTATGCCGCCGCCGGATTCCCATACATATGTCTCGCCTCCAGCGACTTTCGTCGCAGGCGAGACAAAAATTATTATTTTTCCCCTCGTACAGTGACCACAGTTTAGTGTATTTCTTTAATTTGGAGAGTAAGTTATCCTCTATCCTCTGCAAACAAATAGTTTTATTATCACAGATAACTTCTTTGCAATCTGCGATTTTGAGAATTTACAGAAGCCATTAATGCAATTTCAAGATATTCTGCTGAAACCATGAGGGCACAGACAAACAAACGGACAGTCATATCCATAAGGAGGGTATTATAAATATGACATCATAACTTTTTAAAAAATTTTATTTAAAGATTTTGTCTTAACAAAAGTTAATATGAGATATTTAGAAAATATGATTTGTCCTTAAAAGTAGTTCACCAACAATAAAGGTCGCAATAAAGCTTTAAAATGATTTCTGAAACTGATGTTAATGATTACGTAAAGAGCCACTTTACGTAACTGTTAGACCAAAATGTCCCAACTACCACTCTGATAACACTCATTATTTTTGTTAAATGATTAATTACACACCTATAAAATAGTCCTCCCCACGTTGTGTCCTCTTCTTCATCCATATCAGCCACCACATCAGCTATTCTGTCATCAAGACTTTCTGTTAAAATAAAATAAAACCGTAATGTAATAGTCAGAGGCATCCAATGGTGAACTGTGTCTCATTAAATAATTAAAATCCATCTCTAATTATATAGTTAAATGTCTAAAATCATTCCTTCTTTCACTTTAGCTTTATCCAAATTGCTGACCTATAAAATGTTCCTCATATTTTACCATAAAAATTACTCTAACTAAATGGAATTCAAAGTAATACTTACAACACAGATGAAAGATACATGGGTGATACATTTGTAAAGGATAGAAGTATAACAGCAAATTTTTAAATCCTTCATACATAACAAAAAATAAACATGTATGACAAAATTGGGGTATCTAATAGTATTTTTATAAATTTTTCTTCATGCATCTACATACAAGATATCTAAGGAAATTAGTTAAATGTATAATGTAACCCCCCTTACCTGCCCCAATTAGCATATAACATTATTATTAAATACATAATATTATAAATAAATTTTGCGAGAATACTGACTTTTGATTGGCTGAAAAATATTTTCTATCAGAGGATGGAAAACAAATTTGATCGTCATGGAGACACGCGCCATTTGACGTCATATATTACTCCACGGGAAACTAACATTTTTTGTATTGATCTTTTTTTTTCAAAAATGTCCAGTTACAAAAATAAAATTGTCGAGTTTATTCTATTGTTTGAATTTATTTATAAGTATTTACTACAAAAAATATTTGTTCCATCGAGGGATAACAAAATTTCTATTGTGCACATTTAATATAATGCGCTACGCGGATTATACAATGTGCAAACGGAAATTTTGTTATCCCTCGATGGAGAAAATATTTTTTATAGTTAATCCTTAAGTAAAAAAGCTATATAATCTTTATCCTCTGTACACATTTTAGTGGAATGCAGAACAAAGTGTCAGGTACAGAGCATGAAACAAATTTCACAACTTGTTTATTTTTAACGGTAAACTAACACATATAGTAAAGGATACAATTTAAATAAAAATTAGTAGTCATAAGTTATTAAAAAATTTGTGTATAAATTTGATTAAAACACATTTAAAAAATTAGTGTCACAGCACATTCAAGTGACATAATATTTTTGCTTTTCAAAGAATTTTTCTTCAATCATTTAAACATTATTCTATCAAATCTTTGAACTAGCTATTGATATCCAAAAGTTTCTGTATAAATTTCAAATAAAATCCATAAAAAAAATCTTTAAAACAAACTTTAACCCAACATTTTTATTCCAATGTATGAAGGCAGGGAGCAGAATCAAGCAACTACAACTTCTAACATTGAAGTATTTTTTCTCTAACAATAAGAAACAGTTATGTAATTCATGGCAGTCAGTGACTTATTGCTGATGTATGATTAAGTGTGCAATGGCAATAGCTTGCATGTTTATATATGCTCATGGTGAATTAAACTGGATAAATATAAAGACAAATCAATCAAGAATGGTAAATAAAACTGCTAGTGTTAAAATTTATAGCAAGTTATATAATATTTTTTCAAAGATATGAAACTAAAAAAATTTTAAGTCAAATATTCCCCGTCCTGCAGTAAACAAGATTTATCTCCCATTTGGAGAGTTATTCTTAGTAGTTAAATAAAGGAAAAACATATGTATTTGTTGATTTAACATTCACTTAAAATATACCTATCCTGAAACAATTTGTTGTCAGGTATAAGACTATCATGTCCTATAAAGGAAGACTAAAGGACTGATCCCATTATGTGAAATTACACAAAAGCTATAAACCAGATCGCTACACTGGGTCTAACAATCAGTTGTTGGTGAACAGTGTTTTGATATAAAGCATGGCTTACCTGACCTATTTCTATGCCCCTCTAAAATGCAAATTAGTAATTTTGTAATTCAGATCTAATTCTGGAAATAACTTATAGTTGTACTATAATGCAACATGTAATATTAAATCTGGTTAGAAATTTTAACAGCTGGACAAATTTAAATTTTACATTTGTAAATAGGATTACTTTTCTGAATTTTTATTGTGAGGCTTTTTAAAACTGTACATTAGAATGGAAATATATCTGCATTGAAAAAGTTGACAATGTCAATTACACATTTTAATGAGTCACCAGTAAAAACTCAAATGACTGTAAAATCAGGACTAACATTGGTAACTGTTCAAATACGGTATATGCAGTTAACTCCCAAAAAATATTAATATGTTTTGCATATTTAGAAATTAGACGAAATTAATTCCGGTAGAGGTTTTCAACAGAATTTTTTTTTGATAAGTGAAGTTGACTAAATTTATTTTTTAACACTGACCGAACTATTTTTAGTGTAAAAAATTTAGACAAAGATGGCGGCATTCAATATTAACGGCAATCAAATTACAAAATATTTGTTTGATGAATTGACATTAATGATTAGTTAAATTTAAAACTGTTCTTGTGTTCTATAAAGAAAATAAAGTTATAGTTGAAACTTAGTTGTGTTTATTAAAATCAGACGATGGTTTATGGAATAACATTTGGTACATAAAAATAAACAAAATATTCATACATTAGGTCTATTCTGCTTCAAAAATACACATGGCATTGAGAAAACCTTAGGCAAATTAATTTCTTATTGCAATTTTAAAGAATTATAAGTATCACTCACAAATATACCTGACATGCAAGTTCTGATCTGGGCAAAGTTTTACTTGACCACAGTATCTGACAATTTTTGCAAGTTCTGGTCTGGGCAAAGTTTTACTTGACCACAGTACCTGACATGCAAGTTCTGGTCTGGGCAAAGTTTTACTTGCCACAGTATCTGACATGCAAGTTCTGGTCTTGGCAAAGTTTTACTTGACCACAGTACCTGACATGCATGTTTTGCTTTGGCTTAAGCACAGTTATGCTTGACCACAGTACCTGACATGCATGTTCTGGTCAGGGCAGTTTTACTTGACCACAGTACCTGATGTGCAAGTTCTGGTCTTGGCAAAGTTTTACTGGAAAACAGTACCTGACATGCATCTTCTGCTTTGGCTTAAGCACAGTTATGTTTGACCACAGTACCTGACATGCAAGTTCTGGTCTTGGCAAAGTTTTACTTGACTACAGTACCTCATGACATGCAAGTTTGTGATGGGATAAAGTTTTACTTGACCACAGTACCAGACATGCATGTTCTTCTTTGGCTAAGCACAGTTATGTTTGACCACAGTACCTGACATGCAAGTTCTGGTCTTGGCAAAGTTTTACTTGACCACAGTACCTGACATGCAAGTTTGTGATGGGATAAAGTTTTACTTGACCACAGTACCAGACATGCATGTTCTGCTTTGGCTTAAGCACAGATATGTTTGACCACAGTACCTGACATGCAAGTTCTGGTCTTGGCAAAGTTTTACTTGACCACAGTACCTGACATGCAAGTTTGTGATGGGATAAAGTTTTACTTGACCACAGTACCAGACATGCATGTTCTTCTTTGGCTAAGCACAGTTATTCTTGACCACAGTACCTGACATGCAAGTTCTGGTCTTGGCAAAGTTTAACTTGACCACAGTACCTGACATGCAAGTTAGTGATGGGATAAAGTTTCACTTGACCACAGTACCTGACATGCAAGTTCTGGTCTTGGCAAAGTTTTACTTGACCACAGTACCTGACATGCAAGTTCAGGTCTTGGCAAAGTTTGACTTGACCACAGTACCTGACATGCAAGTTCTGGTCTTGGCAAAGTTTTACTTGACCACAGTACCTGACATGCAAGTTCAGGTCTTGGCAAAGTTTTACTTGACCACAGTACCTGACATGCAAGTTCTGGTCTTGGTAAAGTTTTACTTGACCACAGTACCTGACATGCAAGTTCTGGTCTTGGCAAAGTTTTACTTGACCACAGTACCTGACATGCAAGTTCTGGTCTTGGCAAAGTTTTACTTGACCACAGTACCTGCAGCTGACATGCAAGTTCTGGTCTGGGCAAAGTTTTACTTGACCACAGTACCTGACATGCATGTTTTGCTTTGGCTTAAGCACAGTTATGCTTGACCACAGTACCTAACATGCACATTATGGTCAGGCAGTTTTACTTGACCACAGTACCTGATGTGCAAGTTCTGGTCAGGGCAAAGTTTTACTTGACCACAGTACCTAACATGCAAGTTCTTCTTTGGCTTAAGCACAGTTATGTTTGACCACAGTACCTGACATGCATATTTGTGACAGGGTAAAGTTTTACTTGACCACAGTACCTGACATGCAAGTTCTGATCTGGGTAAAGTTTTACTTGAAAACAGTGTCTGACATGCAAGTTCTGATCTGGGCAAAGTTTTACTTGACCACAGTACCTGACATGCAAGTTCTGGTCTTGGCAAAGTTTTACTTGACCACAGTACCAGACATGCATGTTCTTCTTTGGCTAAGCACATTTATGCTTGACCACAGTACCTGACATGCAAGTTCTGGTCTTGGCAAAGTTTTACTTGACCACAGTACCAGACATGCAAGTTCAGGTCTTGGCAAAGTTTGACTTGACCACAGTACCTGACATGCAAGTTCTGGTCTTGGCAAAGTTTTACTTGACCACAGTACCTGACATGCAAGTTCTGGTCTTGGCAAAGTTTGTTTTACTTGACCACAGTACCTGACATGCAAGTTCTGGTCTTGGCAAAGTTTTACTTGACCATAGTACCTGACATGCAAGTTTGTGATGGGATAAAGTTTTACTTGACCACAGTACCAGACATGCATGTTCTTCTTTGGATAAGCACATTTATGCTTGACCACAGTACCTGACATGCAAGTTCTGGTCTTGGCAAAGTTTTACTTGACCACAGTACCTGACATGCAAGTTTGTGATGGGATAAAGTTTTACTTGACCACAGTACCAGACATGCAAGTTCAGGTCTTGGCAAAGTTTAACTTGACCACAGTACCTGACATGCAAGTTCTGGTCTTGGCAAAGTTTTACTTGACCACAGTACCTGACATGCAAGTTCTGGTCTTGGCGAAGTTTTACTTGACCACAGTACCTTACATGCAAGTTCTGGTCTTGGTAAAGTTTTACTTAACCACAGTACCTGACATGCAAGTTCTGGTCTTGGCAAAGTTTTACTTGACCACAGTACCTGACATGCATGTTTTGCTTTGGCTAAAGCACAGTTATGCTTGACCACAGTACCTAACATGCACGTTCTGGTCAGGGCAGTTTTAATGGACCACAGTACCTGATGTGCAAGTTCTGGTCTTGGCAAAGTTTTACTTGACCACAGTACCTGATTTGCAAGTTCTAGTCTTGGCAAAGTTTTACTTGACCACAGTACCTGACATGCAAGTTCTGGTCTTGGCAAAGTTTTACTTGACCATAGTACCTGACATGCAAGTTCTGGTCTTCGCAAAGTTTTACTTGACCACAGTACCTGACATGCAAGTTCTGGTCTTGGTAAAGTTTTACTTGACCACAGTACCTGACATGCAAGTTCTGGTCTTGGCAAAGTTTAACTTGACCAAAGTACCTGACATGCAAGTTCTGGTCTTGGCAAAGTTTTACTTGACCACAGTACCTGACATGCAAGTTCTGGTCTTGGCAAAGTTTTACTTTACCACAGTACCTGACATGCAAGTTCTGGTCTTGGCAAAGTTTTTTACTTGACCACAGTACCTGACATGCAAGTTCTGGTCTGGGCAAAGTTTTACTTGACCACAGTACCTGACATGCAAGTTTGTGATGGAATAAAGTTTTACTTGACCACAGTACCTGACATGCAAGTTCTGATCTTGGCAAAGTTTAACTTGACCACAGTACCTGACATGCAAGTTCTGGTCTTGGCAAAGTTTTACTTGACCACAGTACCTGACATGCAAGTTCTGGTCTTGGCAAAGTTTTACTTGACCACAGTACCTGACATGCAAGTTCTGGTCTTGGCAAAGTTTTACTTGACCACAGTACCTGACATGCAAGTTCTGGTCTTGGCAAAGTTTTACTTGACCACAGTACCTGACATGCAAGTTCTGGTCTTGGCAAAGTTTTTTACTTGACCACAGTACCTGACATGCAAGTTCTGGTCAGGGCAAAGTTTTACTTGACCACAGTACCTGACATGCAAGTTTGTGATGGGATAAAGTTTTACTTGTCGTCTGACAAAGATGTGTTTGGTCAGACACAATTTTTTTGACATAAACTTTGTGGAAGTCTGTAATATTACGAACACAAGGATTCTTACATGTATGTGAAGTTGTTTCAGTTTAGGTACACAATATTAATATACAGATTCATTTTAATTTTCAATGTTAAAAATTTTTCATGTGTGACATATTCTCTTCTTACCTTTATTAATATGACAAACAACAGTTGCAGTTTTTCCTATTTTAGCTCCAACTGACGGATTCTTTATTGTTACTATAAAACTTTTAGAACCCTGAAATAAATAAATATAACAACATGATACTACTATATATTGTTAAACAAATCTGTGCTATAATAATACATTTAATTCGGGCTACGTGCACAGCAAGAGATCACACTGGAATATCTTGTTGAGGTTATGATATAAAATTTTATCTTAAATGAACATCCCTTCCTCCTGTATTAGAAATTTTCCAAGATCTTTGGAAGCAAAAAAGTGTGTAAATCTGATTATTTCGACAATCAGAACAAGATGTAATTCTATAAACCAGCACAAATTTTAACAAAGATTTCCCCCCCCCCCCCAATATGAGTTCCATTTTCCTAATGTGACAGCTCATCTAAAAGATTTTCCCACTACATTTTAGTATCTTTTCTCTATATGAGAACTTGTCCCAAATATAGTACAAATATTGCTCACTGAATAAAGCAAAATATTGCTCACTGAATATAGCAAAAATATTG
The DNA here is from genome assembly GCA_944474755.1 of Limnoperna fortunei. Lineage (NCBI taxonomy): Eukaryota > Metazoa > Mollusca > Bivalvia > Mytilida > Modiolidae > Limnoperna > Limnoperna fortunei. The sequence continues at coordinate 73,919,818 of OX104116.1, forward strand.
CTCACTGAAAGTTAAGCAAACATTTCATCAATCAATCAACTTATATAAGCAACTTCTCCATCATATTTGTAAGCTGCCTGCAAAATATCCTGCAAATCTTTGTATGTACTTAAGCCATTACATGCATAAAAAATTGAAGAATGTGTCCATGGGACACGGATGCCCCCGCTAAAGTAAGTCCCAAACAGGAAGTAGTTGTCCAACAGGTCTGAAAGTCGCTTAGGTCGTACAACTTGTGATACTCAACCACCCTGCCAAATTTCAAATTGTTCTTGTGTACGGTTTCTGAGTAAAGCTTGATGGAAATTTTCATACTCATGTTAACACATTTTCATATCGGCCCAGTCGCAAACAGGAAGTAGTTGTCCGACAGGTCTGAAAGTCGCTTAGGACGTACAACTTGTGATACTGAACCACCCTGCCAAATTTCAAATTGTTCTTGTGTACGGTTTCTGAGAAAAGCTTGACGGAAATTTTCATACTCATGTTAACACATTTTCATATCGGCCCAGTCGCAAACAGGAAGTAGTTGTCCGACAGGTCTGAAAGTCGCTTAGGACATACAACTTGTGATACTGAACCACCCTGCCAAATTTCAAATTGTTCTCATGTACGGTTACTGAGAAAAGCTTGACGGAAATTTTCATACTTGTGTTAACACATTTTCATATCGGCCCAGTCCCAAACAGGAAGTAGTTGTCCGATAGGTCTGAAAGTCGCTTAGGACATACAACTTGTGATACTGAACAACCCTGCCAAATTTAAAATTGTTCTCATGTACGGTTTCTGAGAAAAGCTTGACGGAAATTTGTACATACAGACGGACGTATTTACGTACAAATGAAGTCCCAAACAGGAAGTAGTTGTCTGACAGGTCTGAAATTCGCTTAGGACATATAACTTGTGATACTGAACCACTCTGCCAAATTTAAAATTGTTCTCATGTACGGTTTCTGAGAAAAGCTTGACGGAAATTTGTTCTGACGTACGGACGGACGGACAGACGGACGGACATGAGTAAAATTTAATGCCCCCCGACATGTCGTCACGGGGGCATAAAAAACAGAATGGTCAAGGTGACAAACATATGGGCAAATGAAACTAGAATGACCAGGGTGACAGGTGTATGGAGAGATCAAAACCCTATAACCTTATTGAAATTAAGCATAAAAGGCAATTTTTCTACCAGTATGTTACAATTTATAGGTAAAGAAATGTTAAAATAAGCTCAGTATAATTAAAATTAAATCTTTCACTTGCTCCCCCCTTTTTACTATGATCGCTACCTTGTAATCTGCTACAATAACAAAAAGGGGGAGCAAGTGAAAGATTTAATTTAAATTAGATTGAAATGGACTAAATTTAAAAATACTCAAAAAATGAAAAACAATTCTGACATATTTTGATGTAACATGATGGTATTACAAGAAAAGAACAGATTTCAAAGATCATCAACATTTGGGAAGTAATAAATGGCAGAAAATCATTATATACTACAATTTATAAATAAAAACAACCTTTCAAATTTTAAAAGTAAGAATGACAATTTATCATGTTTGATCAAATTAAGTAATATACCATATACTGTACTACACATTGATGTGAAATACATGTACTATCTATTACACACTGTTAATTTTACACATGCATGTAAAAGTTAATTTCATGCTTTTACTTCAAAATGTAAAAAAATGACCAATTAGTGTCTGGAAGATTTAGTTCTCAACAGATCAAATACTACATGGTTGAAAACATAACTGAAATTGTTACCTGTTCATCTTCAAACTAGACAAAAACAAAACCAATATAAAATCCCTAACTGCTGAAAGAAATGTCATTGATACAGGCAATCACAATCTTTATTAGTGGACATCAATGGTTTAAATGTTCACATGTATGAGTAGTAGTTTTTGTGTGCTGAAACAATTTATTATTTTATATGAAAACACAAATTTTAATTATATTTAAAAAACCAACACCATTACTGGACTGCATAACAACTGTACAGAACACATAATGACAAATGAGCAAATACTGATATATTTTATAGCACAGATATATGACACCATTTGTTATATATCAGTACAATAACAAACCTTAGCTTCCTTGTTAACTTTAATATCAATAGTTTTAGACTTTTCTTGATTCTTAAATTCTAAAGTTGCATGATCTATGACAACATAGTCAAAGTCATCTAAATTGTCACCACCCACTGCTGTCACATTGCTGAAATAAGAATGGTCAAATTTTCAGTCAGCAATTTAAAAAGCTAATTTAAAATATAACAGTTAAGTACAGTACTCTATTCAGTGGAACCCTCCTAGTATGGTCCCGGCAATACAATTCAGAGTATGTTTTAAAGGAATTCAGTGTATGTTTGAAAGGAATTCAGTGTATGTTTGAAAGAAATTCAGTGTATGTTTGAATGGAATTCAGTGTATGTTTGAAAGGAATTCAGTGTATGTTTGAAAGGAATTCAATGTATGTTTGAAAGGAATTCAATGTATGTTTGAAAGGAATTCAGTGTATGTTTGAAAGGAATTCATTGTATGTTTGAAAGGAATTCAGTGTATGTTTGAAAGGAATTCAATGTATGTTTGAAAGGAATTCAATGTATGTTTCAAAGGAATTCAGCGTATGTTTCAAAGGAATTCAGTGTATGTTTGAAAGGAATTCAGCGTATGTTTCAAAGGAATTCAGTGTATGTTTGAAAGGAATTCAGTGTATGTTTGAAAGGAATTCAATGTATGTTTGAAGGAATTCAATGTATGTTTGAAAGGAATTCAGTGTATGTTTGAATGGAATTCAGTGTATGTTTGAAAGGAATTCAGCGTATGTTTCAAAGGAATTCAGTGTATGTTTGAAAGGAATTCAGTGTATGTTTGAATGGAATTCAGTGTATGTTTGAAAGGAATTCAGCGTATGTTTGAAAGGAATTCAATGTATGTTTGAAAGGAATTCAGTGTATGTTTGAAAGGAATTCAGCGTATGTTTCAAAGGAATTCAGTGTATGTTTGAAAGGAATTCAATGTATGTTTGAAAGGAATTCAGTGTATGTTTGAAAGGAATTCAGCGTATGTTTGAAAGGAATTCAATGTATGTTTGAAAGGAATTCAGTGTATGTTTGAATGGAATTCAGTGTATGTTTGAAAGGAATTCAGCGTATGTTTCAAAGGAATTCAGTGTATGTTTGAAAGGAATTCAGTGTATGTTTGAATGGAATTCAGTGTATGTTTGAAAGGAATTCAATGTATGTTTGAAAGGAATTCAGTGTATGTATGAAAGGAAATCCTTAAAATTAATTTATCTGTAACACAATATAGCTGGATAGACATTTTACAAGACAAAGAGTTATAATTTATCACACAACCTTCATTTTCTTAAATTATCTGATGAATTTTCCAGAAATGTTTCCACGATATTTGGGTTGCAACAAGCAAACTTTAAATTTTTTTAACAGTATTTTCACAAAAGGAAACACATTTTATTTCCCCCACTTTGAAAAAAAAACCACTTGCTAAATAGCGTTATTCTGACAACACCAGGTGAATTAACAAAGAGTAATTATTGACTTACTTCATTAAAACAACTAATTTTAAGTGATTTGAAAACAATAAATAACAATGGTGGTATCATTGTTAAATTATACATAAAATATAGGATTCAAATACAAACAGACATACTGTGTTCCATATTCAAGAGTAACTTTCCCATCATAACCCAACTCTCTGATTATCTTAACTGAAATTTTCCCATCTTTAGCAAACACATGACTGTCAGCAAACTGGAATTCTCCTGGTGCTGAAAATAGATGTCAGTACATGTTAAAAATTGTTCTTAAGATGGGGTACTAACAAGTTTTGATGTTAACGTTTCAATACAGATTTAAGACACACCTTGGGCTTTTAAATTGGTAGGTATGGTCGGTAGGTGGTTACAAAGCGAGAATGCAACCCGATATGTCTTTCCGACGCTGACTTTCCTAAAGACAAATAGCCAATTCTAAATAACTTATAGGTATTTTACCATCATCGTCTACTATGCTGATTCTGCTGACACTAGGGTCTCCAAGACCAGCTCCGTTTCCAGGGTTTTTAAGGATAACAAAGAAATCTGCATTTCCTGTGTACTGCTTGTCTTGAATGATAGGTATTGATATTGTCTTGTTGTACTCACTCTCTGTAAAATTCTGCAAAAGCACATTTCATATACTGTAATACTTTCATGAAAACTGACAACAGTAAAACACTGTGCAGTCACAACTTGTAACAAATAACTAATTTTGTATTAGATTATATTACACATGACATATATCCCCTGCTCCACCGTATGGCTGCAGAAAATAAATAATAGATAAAAATAATGATAAGTTTAATTTTTATTATATTCATTTTATAAAATTTTAATTTTTGACTAATTATTTAAATATCAAGCCATGTCACAATAATTTTTTTTATAGTGTGAATTCTGAATATAACATACACTGAAACACATCTACTGGAGTGAAATGTTATAAATAGCTCTGCATAATCTGATTATATAAAGATACAGATGTAAGCCTTCTGTAGTAGCTAACACTGAGGCATCTTCATTCATAGAAAATACTTCTATAAAGCTAAACAATTGGTATGTTGATACACTGTTTCTATATATTCATTTTTATATTGGTCTTCTAATATGTTCAAGGACACTGAGTTGCTACAATCTGTTTCAGGCCAAATACCATTGCAGAATAACTTAATATAGTACCAAAATTAATGTGTTTTTCATGTCTATTTTGTTTGTTAGTTTGAATGACGTTTAATGCTACCTTCAGCAATTTTTTCAGCTATAATGTGGAGTCCTGCAGCTTTAAATGGGGAAGGAAGCCAGAGTACAAAGAAAATACCCCTGACCTTCAGTAGGAAAACTGGCAATTAAGATTGGAGTGTAAATTACACCTTGCCCAAAGTGAGACTCAAACCTGAATCCCAAAGACAAACCATGTGACCAATAGTAGATGACTGCCTTAACCACATTTAATGTCACTTTTATTAACAATAATATGTTGAGTAGTGGCTGATATTAAAAGGATTTATCTATCTGTATTTAGCATTCACATATATTGTGAAAATAAATTTTAAATAATTAATTTAATTAAAAAATTACATCACTTTATTATCAGTTGGTATTCTTTTATAAATGCAAAGGTTTAGAATTTTGTCTCATATTTTGACAGAAACAGAATTTGCAAAACCTTCATAATATTCATTTTAATACCACTTAATGACAAGCTATTGTTTAGTGATATGCTTTCAAAAGTATGCAGAAACTGAGGTCCAAGGAACATATTAGTCTGATATATATTTACTAATGCCCTGCTTTTGGATATCATATTAAATAGTTAATTTCTAATGCATTTTACCTCTATGGTTAATTCATAATAGATAGTGTACTTTAAAAAAACTAAAGTTATTATGTTTGTTTGTTTGTTTGAATGGTGTTTTAACGCCACTTTCAGCATTTTTTCAGCTATTTTATGGCATCCAGTTTTTATTGTGGGAGGATGCCGGAGTACCCGGAAAAAACCCCAACCAGCGACAGGAAAACTGGCAATCCTTGTCAATTAAAATTGGAGTCGAGTACCCCTTGCCTGCAATCTCAGTGTTGACAGACCATGATCAATAGTAGACAAACTACCTTAACCACTCGGCCACCGAGGCCCCTCAAGTTATTATGAATTATATAGCTAACAATCAAAATCTGATGCACAATTTAGTAGGAAGGCATCTATCAATTGTACAAGTTACATTGTATGTTCATTTTATCCCATCCATTGTCTATATGGGAATATTTTACAATTATGGTGTGTCCATAGGTCTGACTTACCAAAATTCCGCTGGCATACTTAAATTTACTTCCTGCTTTAGCTGAGCCTTCCCTAGTTTCATATTCCACACTGACTTCCTTAAACTTAACATCAGGAATGCCATTACTTATCATCACTGCCTGACCATTCTGTAACAATTAATAATGATATTTTGATATTTATTTAATAATTACAACTATGAGTAATAATTTAACAGTCATGTCTAGGGGTTTGGAAAAATAAGAATTTGCACACTTCTATTTTTGTTGTTGTTAAATTTTGACAAACATTTCAAAACATTTATTCAAAACAAAATGTCAAAAATATTTTACTTCCACAAGATATTGGCCTTATCACCAAATAGCCTCATAACATACACAAAGAGGGTTCACAGGTCAAATACACGGAAAACAATTTGTCAGCCAATTTTCTTCAAACATACCATATAGTTATATTTGTATACAAGTATTCATAATTCAAATTAAATATTAATGGTGAAAGAGGTTATTTCATAAGGTTGTGAAAAGTATTGTATCATAATTTCCTGTCGATATGCATAACTACTTATGGGTATCCTTTATTTCTACCAAGTTTCAAAATATTCTGAGTAATTACAAAGGAGTTCCGTTTACTAGAATTGACTGATGGACCTGTCAAAAACATTATACTTTGTTGGGTAAGGTATGATAATGGAGGTCTCTGAGCTGATCTATTGAAAATAAACTTGTAAATGAAATAGTAAAAATGTGAGTCCCTGACTGAGGAAGGGTAGAAAGCTGAAAGGCTGTTTTTGGTATATTTTTGCTTATAACTTTTAACAGATAAACATATCAATGTAATTTAAACGATTCTGAAAGATAGTAAAAATTTCTACACAATGCATATAAAATTATTTTAATTACCCTGATTTAAATTATTTAATACCTGACCTGGGCAGTTTTTCCTCTATTAAAACTGAACAAAATTTTTCAACTTTGGTACTAATTTTTGTTCAACATATAGAATCTGGTCAAAAGTTGTTAATTTCGCTAGTTCATTTTACAGCAAATTCATTGAAATATATATTAAGGAAAGTTGAGTGGAGTGATGCTTCATTAGAACATAACATACAGTAAAATTTCAACTTTGGACTTATTGTAAAAATATGCAAAACTCTGGTCAAAATTGGTTAACATATTCCTCTAGTAAATTAAAAAGCAAATCCATTGATTCATAACTTCATTTTATTCAAAAAAGGGAAAGTTTTTAAAAGTTGAGCAGACGGCTGGTTCCTTGGAATATGACATAAAGTGTAATATCAACTTTAGTTTCAAAACATGCAAATCTATAGTCAAAAGTGGTTAATACATTTCTCTAGCAAATTTTATACTGAATTTATTGATATATAATTTAATATAGTTTACAAATGAAAAATATCATTAAAGATGACCAAAACCTAGTTTGTAAGATTTTTACAACAAATAATCTTAACATTCAAAGTGATGAAAACGTGGTAAGAAGTTTTGCCTATAATCTTAGAGGAATTTGTATTTTACATTTATTGATATATAACTTCATAGTTTATTAACAGAAACATGCAAAAAACCTATGCAAAGTGGTCGACAGTAAATTGTGTAATTTAGCCTTACTTATTCACATGATTTCACCTTTGAATTCCCATTTCAGATATCAATTAGTAAAACTAAAAACGCTTTGCTACTAATAAAGTCAAAAAATTGAATTAAACAATCCTTAATGTCTATCAATACATAATCTAAGAAACTAATTGGCAACTAAAAAAATTAATTTTTTTGAAATAATGAATAAATCCAGAAATAAAACCAACTATCAAGCAAGAAGTTCATAGAACAGCAATACAAGAAACTGAAGTTTTATATACTAACCATTTTGCCCTGACAACAAAGAAACAAAGAAATTATTTTGGTTAATAATCTGTTAACTTGACAAACAGCCAAAGCAAATAAAAGCTCTTGTCAAATGAAAGGGGCCTTAGTGGCACAGTGGTTAATACAGTTTATTACTAGTTTGTCAAAACTATGTCTTACTGCCAGCAGTGTGTGCTTGATTTCAACATTAATTGTCAAGGATTCTATAGCTTTTCTCCTTTAGGTCAGTGTTTTACCTGGTACTTTCGCTCTCTCCACTTGTAAAGCCTATTGACTATGTTCAATTATTATTAATTGTATTATTTATTCATATCATATTTGTATGAGTGTCATTTTTGCTGAGGTATTTTTTTAAATTTGTTTTTACTTAGAACAACGTCGTTCTTTCCCATATTTCAACTATTACTTATGACGTCAAGTTATTACATTTAAGTTGCTAACGACGTTGCTAGATTACATGATATGTTTGCGGTGGCAAAGAAAGACGGTTTCACATCAGAAGTTTTGTAGAGATAATAGTTGGTATGTAATATTTCAAATTTTTAATATCTATGTTACTTAATTTTTATGTACATGTAATATACATTGATAAGAAACAATTTAATAATATTTTGTCAAGTTAACTTTTATTTTTACAACTAACGTAAGTATTTTCGGTAAACTGAAGTTGCCGTATTATTAGTTTATACAAATATTCAAATGTTAAAATATGCGTAAATAACAATGTTTACTTAATAACTTGTGAAATATTTAGTTTTATTTGTTTTCTGTATGTAAGTTTATTTATTTATTTCAGAGAATCGAATTCTTAATGATGTACACCTTGTGATTGCCGATTATATCGATGTAATAAAAGTTTGCTTATGGAATTCGCATTGTCTCACTTCTTCTTATGATACTTTGATGTGATAAACCTTACACCACTTAAAAAAAACTGAATGCCATGGTATAGCTGAAAAATTGCTTTTTTTGCTTGAATAGTGTTTAATGCCACTTTCAGCAATTTTTCAACTATATCATGGCATCTAGTTTTTATTAAAGGAGGAAGTTGGAGTACCATGAGAAAACTCCAGACCTGCGGTAGGAAAACTGGCAATCCTTGTCAATTAAGATTGAAGTTGAGCACACCTTGCTTGCAGTGAGAATCAAACTTGCAATTTCATTGTGGACAGACCATGTGGTCAATTGTAGATGAACTAGCTTCACTACTCGGCAACTGAGACCCCTGAAAAATTGCTGAAATTGAAAAAATCATTTAAAAAAACACAAAACAACTACATTAAATGAAAGGTTACAAATATGTTAATTAAGCTGGAATGTTATTGATACTAATATAATGTGGACTTTTTTAATTCAAGATATTAATGAAGAATGAAAGTAATTAAATTGACATTTAAACAACCATTATGAACACAATTGATGCAGAAAAACTACAGATCTTACCACAAGCTGGACACCATTAGCAGACTTGTTCCTAAAAAATATAGTACACATACTAATTTGTTGCTTAATATTTTAATATTTTAACATTTTAATTCCTCAAGTAAAACAGTATCAGCACTAAAAACTGAAAATATGCTCGTCATCCCTTCATCCTCCATATTGACATATCTTATAAATATGCTAAGCTATTTTACAACTAGAATAAAAGACTAGAAACTGGACAGAACTAATATTTGAAAAAAAATGTCCATTTACTAATTTTGAGGCAAAAGAAGAACACCAATACTCCTATTGTTAACAATCACAGCCAGCTGATTCATATGATACCACTTAAATTAGACACATGTCATTCTGTGAACATATATTTATTCCGGATAATAATTGTTCCGCCTGGAACATTTTTGAATATAATAAAAGTTCCACGGAAAATTACTTATATAATGATCTTTCCACCATTATAAGATTTTTACCTGGAACTTTTATTACATTGTGTCATAACATAATTACCTTTAAAAATATGTCATGTGATTTTTTACACCTGAATGATTTCAAAATTACTGGTCATCTCACCTGTTTGAAGCATTTACCTGTATACACATACTGTGACAGAATATAAGTTCACAATACAAGTGCAGGACAATGGAGTGTGAAGAATATAGTAAAATTTTTAATTATGTTAATGATGGGAGTTATTCTAGAGAAGGTAAGATTAGAATTCATACTATTTTGCATTTATCATTTTACAGTATACTACAAATTATGTTAATAATAACTGTTTTCTTACTTTGAAATATTTTTTATGTTATGTAATTATAACTTTGTTATGTAATTAAAGTTAATGGAAACTTTGTTATGTTATTAAAAGTTCCTGGATATTTTGTTATGTAACTAAAGTTCCCGGAAAATTTATTATATAATTAAAGTTCCAGGAAACTTTGTTATATAATTACAGTTCCTGGAAACTTTGTTATGTTATTAAAAGTTCCTGGATATTTTGTTATGTAACTAAAGTTCCCGGAAAATTTATTATATAATTAAAGTTCCAGGAAACTTTGTTATATAAATACAGTAGTTTATAAAGATGTACATTCATGATAATATGCAACAAAAAAACTGTAAAGTTATTGATAATATGGTTTAAATGACCTTAAGAGTAATTTCACTATTGAATAAATGACAAATGCAAAATAAACCCTTCTTTTAATGTTTTGACTTTATTGATTTAGTATCTTAAAAGTTCATATTATGTGGTTTGTATATGTTAAAAATTTATATTATGTGATTTGCATATATTAATTGTATCTTCAGTTCCACAAATTTAGCAAAAATACCTTGAACTAAGCCATGAATTAGAACTTTAATTACATGACATGTATATTCTATTCAATGACATAAGGAAAAACCTAAATGAAAAGATTATCATAAAATGAAATTTCTGCTGTAGTAACAAAGAACTTTTGTTATAGGATAAAAGTTCCTTGTAACGTTTATTTAGTTAGTTGGAGGAACATTTATCCTGTAAGATAAGTTCCACAAAAGAACTTTTGTTATATGATATATTATCCTTTCTCGTGGAATTTTCCTTATGACATTGGATAAAATATTACATAATGAATGTTCCAACTGGAACTTTTGTTATATAATAAAAGATCTCTAGAACAAGTATTATGATGGAACTTATATTCTGTCACAATTCTATAAAAATAGTGCATCTATTGAGACATTTAGTGATATCCTTCCACAATGTCCCCAACTACTGACCAAAAAGAACAAAGGAATCTGTGAGCTACTGCTCACTTACTCACTTAGTATACCCCTGCTACTCACATCTCTTTATAACATGTTATAATGACTAAGTTAAAAACTGTTACGAAAATATTCATCCATTGACCACTAATGTTGAAAAGTCTGTACACAGCAATATAGGACCACATGGTTAGGGCACATATAAAATTTCAAGTGGTTGTGATAAGTAGTTGCTGAGAAAACTGTTGCGGACAGAAGGACTGTGCTAAAAATTGAACTTGATCTTTATTTATGATATTTACAGAAAATACCTTGACACGGATTCAAATTATCATCTGGAAACCACCAGGTCATTGACAGATGGACAGATGTATGAATAGATGGATGGATCCAAATGGAGGCTAACATATAATATCCCCCATCCTGGTTGTGTGGCAGGGTATAAAAACCTACCATTGGTCCAAATATGTTTTTAAGGTATCGGTTTATAAGAGAGCTGACAGTTTGCATCACACCACTTGAGGTATACTTATGTGATTGACAGTCTAATCTTTCAAATATAGATCAAAGTATCTGTAAGGGAGAATTGATTTTACAAGGTAAAACTAAGTTTTCAATGAAACATTTCTAATTCCTGTCAAAGAAATATTGATTTCTGGATAAAGTTTACAATAACTTACACAGGTATTTTTCTGTGAAATAAGACATCTAATTCCAATACACCTTTGCTTTCTAGTACTTCATAGACTCCTGATGAAAACGTAAACTTCCCATACAAATCATCTGAAATATCAAAAAAGGCTGAACTTTAAACCTAAATTAATCTTTATATGATTTATCATAAAATTGGTTTATTTATTTTTGCATGTTTTCGTTCAATTTTTGGCACAGTTGACAAAACAAAGTTTTACATTTTAATGGTAAGAAAAATACATCAACAGTCAAGTCATTAGTGGTACAATTGTCAAAGACAATAAAATCGTAACATATATGGAACTAACATTATTCTTAAAAAAACATACATGTAATTACTCATAATATAAACTTCAAAGGTACAACTATTTACATGTACAGGGAGACAATGCACATTTTTTTGTACTTTCCTGTAACAGGCCTATTATCATAATAAGCCTTAAGATCAGCTTAAGGACTTTAGGTCCATGGTACATACTAGATGAATGACAACAACAGGCCCAATACAGAAAAAATATGCATGAATCTTTTTATCACATTTTAAGTAAGTAACATTAATACACAACAATGTAATGAAAACATTATTTGCATGTACATTTATCATTGATTCAATTGAAACATTTGTTTTGACCTATTATATATTTTAAAAAAAACTTTCATTTTTATCTGCTAATGATTCTAAAACTAAACTTGCAGTAAGGTAGAAAAGACAGAAACAGAGACTCATAGTTACAGAAGCCCTTGGTGTTATTTGCCAATAACAGTTGTCTGCTATTGTTTTACTGACATGTACAACTGATGTAAGTAGGAATAAAGATGTAACAAGAAAGATAAGATATGACAAAGATGTCATCTAAAAACTAATTAACAAAATTAGATATTTAATTAATTAAAAAACATTTTAGGTAGTTAATGTAAACAGACATTTTATAAACAGTTCATACATAATGGAAAGAGAATTGTGTATTCAATTAGTAAACATGGAATAAACAAATCAGTTTTTTTATACATGTGGCATAGGCAGTCAAATTTCATTTTGTCAACACTGGATACAGGGACAGTTCCCATACCTTGACCCACATTGGTCAATTTATTTCCCGACACATATATTGTTTGTGCTCATTTTTTCCTGAACATCTCAATGGACATCCAAACTTTAGAGGATACCATCTAGGAGGCTGTCAGGTTATAAAAAGCCAAGCTATATCACTTTAAAGAACCCCGTTGTACATATGGGAAATAGCATGTATATTGAAGCAGCTACAAAAGGCAAAATTCTTCATTCCTACCGAACTGTCCAAACTTTTCACCTGGCAGTCAAAATTTCCCATCCATTTTATAGATAATATATTGTTTATGATCTTGTTCATTTTCAGACTATAGCTGAAATACAGTTCACCAGACCTTATGAAGTTTTTAATGTTGTCAATTACAAAAAAAATAAAGTAAGAGTTCACAATTTTTGAATATGTAGTCCTTATTTATAGAAAAAATTTCATACAGTCATGCTACTCGGTAATTGAGTGTACAGATAATTTGCATTTGTGGAGCAAGTTTATAACTCTCGTCTTAAAATAAAAAAAGCAAAGTGATTCCGTGACAAGGATGATAGAAAATATAAGGGAAATGTAATGCAACTTCTATAAGTAACAGCTGTCTGGTCTTGTTCACATAGCAAAACAGCTTTCTCCTATAAAATGGTATATATAGTTTTGACTTGTACTCTAAAATTGTATCTTAATTGACAAGGATTGCCAGTTTTCCTACCGTAGGTGAGGGGTTCTCTCCGGGTACTCAGGCTTTCTTCCCCAATAAAAACTGGATGCCATGAAATAGCTAAAAAATTGCTGAAAGTGGCGTTAAACATCATTCAAACAAAAAACAATCTAAAATTGTAATAAATCGTTATATACATTTATGAACGTGTAAACAAAAATAACTTAAAGATGATGTAATAATCCATCTAAACATTCTAAACTTGTCATTTAGCTTCTGACTTTTATGCCATATCTTAGCAAATTTTAAATGAAAGATATATATGCTAACACAATATAAGAAACTCCCAAGATTAAAAATAAGGGTTTATCATGTAATCCCAATAGGTTTTTTGAAGTTTTTTTATACAATAATATTCTGGTATTTGTTACCTGTAAGCATGTTGCATGATACTGATAGAGATACTTCAGATTTAACTACATTTCTGAGAGTGTTTTCATATCAAAATTAGCTTTTCCAACAACGACATAGTTTCTATGAGGGATACCAAAGAATGTTACAATATTAATTATTTATAGAAGCAACATGGCATTACAATTAGGGATTAAATGTGAACAAAACCATACAGAATATATAACTCAGTCAACTTACAAGCTTTTGTTGAAAAAGAAAAACAACTATATTGAATATATAAGCCTTGGATACAGGTGTGGTCAGAAACAGAAACAACTTCTATACCATAAATCAGATTATTTTGGTGACTGGACATTTTGGTGTTTCTCTCAAAAACCATGTGTTTCGTTTTGGTGTGTTAAATTTAGGCGTTTTGTCTAACTAATGTGTAAATTTTGGCTTTCTTCAGATCTCTTTAAATCATAGTGAGCAAGGTTATTATATGTGTTTTATATAGTATATATTGGTATATAATTTGCGGGGACGATGTGTATCCATTTATCCATAGTCTATTACACAAATATGCATGTCTATTGTAGTAAATTTTATAACCTTTGTATCTTTAATTTTTTTGACAAACAAAACACATGCATTTTTTTATAATAAGAATGAAAACATACACACATATGAAAAACTTACAACTTGGCATAAAACCTTTTTTCTGAACATCATTGATGCCCTGTACAACAGTCACGACATCCGACATTCTTGTCTTGCCAGCACTGCCATGTCGCTTGGTTTTGTGTCCTGTCATAGCACTGACTACAGCATGGCGAAATCTAAAAGCAAAAATATATTTTGTGAAAAAAACATAAAAAAGTATTATTTCACACATTACAAGAATAGAATAGGGTAAATATTAACTAAATCTGATGAAGTTTTATTTTTGTAAATAATTACAATGCATAAATACTTTAAAATGTTTAAATTTTGATTTAGATATTCAATAATTTTTACAAGTTGAGAAATGTTTAAAATAAATACTTAAATAAAAGTTTTAAAACTGCTAATTTCTTAGAGAGTTTTTATTAAAAAAGATAAGATGGTATAATGGCTGATTCTAACTTTAATATACCCAATTTTCTATAATAATACAACTAATAACTTAGAAAAGGGCATAAGATCATGCAGCCCTAAAGCTACATTTATTTATATATTAAATAACTTCAATAAATCTGTAAAAATGGAAGAATCTCAAAGCTTTGATACCTAAAGATATTCACAACTTTTTATACAAGAATTTCCAAGAAAACAAGAAATAATTATGAGTGTATTAGATACCAAATTCAACAGTGATCATGTGTTTTACTGATAAATTCACAATATAATAATTCTGTCCCATGTACAAATATATTGGGATAATAACAAATAAAAGCTAAAGCTATAATATAGGGTCATTGCACAAATGTTCCCCTGAGCAGAAATTTATTGTACACAGCTGTTCTACTGCAGATTTATGTATTATTATTATCTAGTTAAAAGACTTGTATGTATAGGAAAGTAAATTTTATTGAATAAACTTTATAGGTACTTAGCATGCTAATTTAAAAGTGAAATTTATAGAAGATAGAAGAATTTTTTTACATTCATTTTTATTCATTTTTTTAACCTTCTATTAAATATATTGTAATAAAAATCAACCAGAATTTATTTACTGAACTAACACAATTTGAATGCATTATTATACAATTAGGTTTTCATAAAGTAATTATTACTAACTATACACAAACCATCTAATATATAATTTATTCACCTGAATCTGGTCCAAAATATAAGTTTGCATAAAAAGAAATGGAAAAATCAATTAATTAATATATTAATATTCATATATGAATATGGAAAATAATTTCCCTGGCATTTATAATCAGTAAAATTTAAACTGTCATCACTTAATATTCTCTCCAGACCATACAACCCCCCCCCCCCCCTTATTTTTTATAAAACTTAGTTATTTGAAGTTAAAACACATTTGACAGTATAGAACTTTTTTGTACATAGCAATCACTGATCTAGAGTTACAGTCCAAAAATAAGTTAAAACTGAAATTGCTATAAAAATATTAAACTGCTCCATTAATTAATTTATCCATTATTTTGGATCCCAGTGAAATTTGTTTGTTATTTATGCTTACTAAAATTATCATTTCATTTTTTATTACTCCTGGTAAAATTGGAAAGTTTGCATTTGAAAATGCTATAATGACAGCTCAACTACAAACTATGGCATTCTCAACCTAACATTGCATGCTTAAAAACTCAAACAACAAGATTCTTATACA
The DNA here is from genome assembly GCA_944474755.1 of Limnoperna fortunei. Classification (NCBI taxonomy): domain Eukaryota; kingdom Metazoa; phylum Mollusca; class Bivalvia; order Mytilida; family Modiolidae; genus Limnoperna; species Limnoperna fortunei. Next base: position 73,935,881 of record OX104116.1, read on the forward strand.
GACAGAAAATAATGTACTGACTTATTTTCCCTTTTTTAGAAAAGGTTCTGAAAAATTAAAATATAACCACAAAAAACAACTTAAAAAACACTAAAACTGGAAAGAAATCAGTTTTATTTGTGTTATAAATCTTAAATTCTAAATGCAGACTAGACAAAATAATACCTGCTATCACAGACAGTATTATAACTGATATTAACATAGGGTATTGTGTATGGGAGACATGATGCCCCGGCATGCCGCTTTGACTTGATAGTGAAGATGCACGACTCTAGAAATGTTTATTTTGTCTGGGAGACACAAATGATGCCTGCACATGTGTTTGGAGAAGCATCAAATGGTAAAGACTAAAAAAATTAAGAGCTAGAAACAAATGTCTACATTAATTGGTAGATTCTTGATACAAGCCTGTACACAGTTTTTGCCTCAATGCACAATTAAAACTATTATTTGGATGAAATGTCCAAAGTCTAAGGCCTGTAATTTCCATAAAATCAACGAAGCAGAACGAAACATTAACATGATCTTTAGCTCATCACTTGAGACTCACATACCAAAAATCAGGTCAATTAACAAACAAGTGTTTACAAAAATGCCCATAAAACTAAATGTAGACTCACATCAAAAATGAACAGGAAAATATCTAGAAATGTTTACATAAAAATGTCATGAAAATATAGGACAGATGGAATTTGAGACAGAGGTACAGGGGTAAAGCAATAAGGCCCCCCTCCCAAACTGTTAAAAAACATTTTTTTTAAAGTCATAATACTTGACCACAAGAAAATGTGTCTTGCTAACACTGAAGTCCTGCTAGCACATTATGGTAAACACCTCTTTTTTCAAAGTTAACTAAAGCATGAAATATTAGGCAAAAACTATAGAGTTATGTCAGTGAAGTGATCTCTTCATGTGGTTTTTTTGAATTAGTTTCAGGAAGATGTGAAGTCATCCTTAAATAAAAGCTTCACTTAAGTAAAGCTAAGGTGGGACAGACAAACAGACAAATAAACAGACTCAAAAAGGGAAGAGCAATCATACCTATCTGTGCAAACTTCAAGTCATAGCACATGTTAAGTTTCTGGGGAAACTCGGCATCAAATTAGATATATCCAATAAAAAGAATTGTTCTGTGGCCACCATCATAAATAGTTCCATTATTATAACATGTATGTCATTAAGTGGACACGTGCAAGACATACAATACAGTCATGCAAAAAAATGTTTACGTCAAATCTTTTGGGATCAATTTCCTTCGAATACTTGAAACCTACATTGCAAATCAGAAGGTGATGTTGTAAATCTATGGGAAAACATTTTACAGGCCCATTATATAAAACTCCACTGTAATATGAAGTAATCAATAATGTTTTAGGTCACCAAGTCTGGTATGAATTCATGTCTGAAAACAGGTTAGCAGATAAAACATATAGCAACCCCAATGTACCAGATAATCAAACAACTATTTTAATTCCTTTTACTACAGCTTTGGAAGAAATTTTTAAATGAGAATCCACAGATAACATAATAGCATTGTAAAAATATTCTATATAGGATTTTCACAATTTAAAGCATTGTTATGACTGAGAGTATGCTTAACATCCCACAATGCAACATCAAACATGTCTTACATAACAACACAATCTCAAGATTTATAATATGCAAGTTAAAAACCATGATATGCAAGTGCTCTTAAAACTAAAACTAAAAAAATAAGACAAAAAGAAATCTGCATGGGCAACAGAAAATACATTAACCATAATAACCATTAACTTATACAACTCCTTCTCTAATGATTGTATTTTTATATTAGCTTGAAAAAATTATATCAAGAACTCTGAAATGACTTAAATATAGAAATTCTGTATAGAAAATATGAAGTCTATATTGATAAACTATAAACCTGTTGTTAAAAATCTTATTTCCATTTAAACTTACCAAATATCACAATGGTTGGCATGAGAGATAAAAGAAAAAAATTAAGGTAAAATATACAATAATGTACTACTGTTAAACAACAATGATATATAGAATTCCTGTCTACTAGGATATTTACAAAATCAAATTTCCCCAAAAAACATAGCTATTTAAAACTTCACTATTCTATTCTATAAGACAAATTAATGTAAGCAACCAAATGAGTGCTCAGCCTTAACCCTCCCCTCTTAATATCTATTTGTCACAAATGCCCCTAATGATCTCAATATACTTGTATACAGAATTGCTGTGTAAAGTTATTCTAATACTGAATACCAATAAACTGCTGACTAGGGGCAAAATACAAGTAAACAGCACATTTTCAGTACTTACAAAGCATGGCACGAACTCACACATGAAAGTTGATAGATGATAAAACCAACTTATATACTTTTATGTTTATCTACAAACTCTTAGTTAAAACTAAATGGCTAAATTCCTGACAAGAGCAACATGAACTTACAAATGGAGGAACAAGCCAAATTAAATGGACTGTTTATGACCTAGAGGCTTCATTCCAACCTGATATGTATTATTATATATAATAAAGTTTCATTGAAATCAAATGTACATTTTTTGAGTTATTGTCTGGATTAAATCTTTTTTTTTGTTGTAAAAATTTCTAACATTTTTTGGCAAAGGTGACTTTGACAGGCTTCTAAAAAAGCTAATATGAAACTATATCCCAAAGTTTCATTGAAATTAAATGCAAACTTTTTGAGTTATTGTCTGGATGTGTTTTCTTTTTTGTAAAAATTTCTTAAATTTTTATTGAAATGTGACCTTGAAATCTGATGGATTACTCCCAAAATTGATAGGCTTCTAATCTGCCTAATATGAAACTATATCAAAAGTTTCATTGAAATGAATGCAAACTTTTGAAGTTATTGTCCGGAAACATCTTTTTTGTGGACTGTGACCTTAAAATTTGAGGGATTTCCCCCAAAATCAATAAGCTTCTCACCAACCTGATATATAACAATATCCCAAAGTTTCATTCAAATCTAATACAAACTTTTTGAATGATCATCTGTCGAGCGGGGGTACAAACAATACTTTGGTTACCAAATAAATGTCCTTAATTAGTTAATCTGCATGCACTGCAAAATTCATTTGACTTTTTTATGCAAATACTGTTGTTAGTAATGGGATAAAAACACATTCTACTTTTTTTTTCATAAAAAATCAATTGATTACAAACCTTGCCCTTGCAAAAGCACAGGTTTCTCCTTTGAATTTCTTTGTAGCATGTCTGTCATCAGCACCAATACTTTCAGCATCTGTGTGATCACTATAATTACATAAAGCTATATTGAAAATGCCAGGTATAATGTATGTAAAATGTAACATTAATAAATAAGCACTTTCATTTAAAGACTCGAGTATGAATCAACAATAAATTCATCATAAGCAACAAATTTCAATGTAAATATTTGGAATATCAAATTTGTTTCCATCTGACTTATGTCTCCCTAGAACAAATGTATGTTGAAATTAACATATCATAAAGGGAAAATAAAAGTAATTATTATAGCGGACCACATGAAACCTTTCCTGAGTATAAGCTGGTGTTGGTCAGTGTATTTAAACTTTTGGAAGATGAACTGTCCCATTGTTTGAATACAATACCTATTGTTCTCTCTGCAGTTTATTCAGTGGGTACTTAAAATCTGACAAGGAAAAGTCAATCAATCATTGATTAATTTTCCTATGCCAAAAAGAAAACTCCCAATTGGTGAAAATACATGAAACTTCACTAATTGTATGGGGGAATTGTTGTGCAATGCTAAACTATATTATATGCCATATTTATCATAAAGGACAAAAATGTCTATTGCTGAAATTTTTCAAAATTTTGCAATCTATTTTGCTATGTTTTCAATTACTAGCAACATGTTTTAATGTCCAAAAATAACTTTTTGTTGTCCAATTCCAATTTATTTCTATTTCTATTTTAAATAGACATATTTTTTATTCAAACCAGTTATGTTATTGAAATTTGTATTTAACATTTTGGTTTGACCAACTAGTACATGCACTTAATAATGGCCATGTTTATATTTGGGGAGATCATGGGCTTGTTGATTAATTGGTATTACACAGTTTATATCTATATGGTATAATATTTCAATAATATTGTCTTTCCTTGTACCAAAATAGACTTACCACTCAGTATACATTCAAAAATAAAACATGGGGTTGTTGGTAATGCTTGTAATGCTCACAATTTTGAGTACCTGGTTTCATCCCAGAATTTATGTCTCAAAATTTAAGTTTTGTTTGTCCTACGGAGTGTGATTCCTTACCCAATAGTAGGGTTACATGCTGTTTCTTTTTTTAATTCTGTGTTAATGTAATTAATTTTATGTGTCATTATGTGAGGAACTGCCCCCATAGATTTGTGAAAAAATCTCAAAAAATGAAAATAACTTTTTTTATTCTTTTATTCAGACATTAGATTCTAAATTGTAAAATTAGTAACAATAACTGAAAATTGACACTCAACAAGGGAGATAATTTTAATGAATATGGAGTGTTTAAAAATGTTCTCTGATTTTTCATGAGTTATTCTATCTAACACAGCATCACAAATTGCAGTTCTTATGTGATCAAAAGTGAAATCACTGTTTGATCTCAATATCTGTTTCATTATATGAAAGCAGTATTTACATGTATTAAGTTGTGGGTGGTACAGTGGTTGATATATCAGGGTAACTCCTGCTGGTCTTAGCAAATAAGGTAAGTTAGTGTCTATTATATGTGAGTGATGGAAGGCACAGTTATCCATAATAATTATGTCACCAGGTACAAACAGAGGTTGATTTCCATGTGTTAGTCTATCATTGTTGATATCAATAGCCTCAGCAAAAAAATTTAAAAGCTCCAAACTATCAGATTGACCATCAGTAACATTAAAATAGTCTACACCAAATCTTGAATGTAACAGATTAACTGTATATTTAGCATTTGAAGCATATCTTTGTAATTCAAATGCTCTATAACATTTGACTGAACTGCCATAATCCCTATTCCCAGTGGTCTTTATAACACCACTTTCATCAAAAAAATGTAAGGAACTTTGGTTTTTAGTGCTTATAAATTCTACAAATTCATCAAATTGCAGCTGGATATCATCTTTTTGAGTTTCTACAGGTAAAGTGACCTATTTTTTGTATGAATACCAGCTTATACTGCATATACTGTTCAAATAAAATATGGTTTTCTTCAGAATTCATTGACATCATTGTTACAATAATTATTTGGTCACCATTAATAATAATACAATTAAGTATAGGCATATATATTTTCATAGGTGTGTTTAGTTTTTTCCATATGAAAATCAATCAATCAATGATTGACTTTTCCTTGTCAGATTTTAAGTACCCACTGAATAAACTGCAGAGAGAACAATAGGTATTGTATTCAAACAATGGGACAGTTCATCTTCCAAAAGTTTAAATTCACTGACCAACACCAGCTTATACTCAGGGAAGGTTTCATGTGGTCCGCTATAAATGAGTTATCTCCCATTAACAGGCCACAGTGTAACAATTGCTTAGTATAATTTAAGGTATCAGTGTAACAGACCCTTATACTATATATTTATGTAATAGTAACTTGTGTGTAGGGCCGCTATCCAGAATTACGGACTGATGGGGGACCTGAAATTGACTATTTATCCATTTACAATCCGAGCCAAAGGCAAAGACTGTAATCAGATCAACAGTAAATCAGGGATTCTTTAAAAGTTCATAATTCTGATGAGATAATACACACAGGTTACTTGTACTTTTATTTCATTGAACACATTAGGAAACAAACTATATTTGTTAATGCATTTTATTTGTAGTAAAAAGAAGTTCAAATTATCTTTTTGATCAGGCTCTATCACCATAACAGAAGGTTCTACAGTCACAGAGCTGCCCAGTGAAGCCCCAGGTGGCGAATAGGAAACACCCTCTTATTGGGGGTTGTAAGGCCATAATACACAGAAAGCCTGACCACAGAATGGGTGATATGCTTGGACAGTGCATTTCTCCTTGCTTCATAAAGACCCTGTTTCTTTATTTTGAAAAAGAGAAGCTTCTTTGTAGCTGCTACAAAAGGCTAAACTTTCCGTCCCCAAACTAATTCTTCTTACGTTTCCATTGACAGTAAAAATATTTGTTCCCATTGGTCCATCTCTTTGCCGGTTAATTTATTCTTTGTTAACTTGTTTTCATTCTGAGCAGAGCTAACATACTGTGCTTTGGGTGTCTAACAAACATTAAATTAACAAGGACACATAATAACATAAAAATACAGAACTTTACAGATGTAAACTCACATGAATGGGGTGTGCTTATGTGTTTAGCGGATTTTTTTTTATGTTAAATATGTTTAGCAGATAAGAAGGTCAGTTTCACACAAATATTTGACCTCATAATTTAATTTAAACTAAAGACAAAAATAATGATTGTAACATAATAGACACAAATTAATATCAGACTTTTGCCCTAAGTTGATAAAATAACCTTACTACTTCATGTAGGGGGCCAAAAATTAGCTCATTTTAATGCATGGTGTTAAATAATTAGGGTAATCAATATGACCTAGCAGTTCAAGGTTTATATTGAACACAGAATACCACTGAAATGATTATATTCATAATTCAATAAAACTCACGAACTCTTCTTAACAACCAAATCAATACACATACAACATATAATCTTTCATTTACTTATACTATGGACCACAAACTATTATCATCAAACACTCCTTTGTTAAAACCTTTCAATGCATTATAGAACTGAGGACAAATGAAACTAAAAAATACTTCTCAACAACAAAAAACTTTTGATTATTTTACAATACTCATTGACTACAAGCTGATGCAAAAAATATACATGCAAATAGATGCAACAAAATCACGTCACAGAAATTACTTAAGCTGTGAATAACTAGGGTGTCATCTAACAAATGTGGAAGTAGGCTTTTAACAATCCGATAACAACATGGTGATTCACACCCCAGAGTAACCACTCAATGTAACTGAAGGTTTGTTGTTCAGACTATGATTAATTTAATCAGATGAATATTACCAAAATTTAACACATTCTAATTTGACGTCGTTATAACTTCAATCAATATATCACCCGATATATCCCAACTTGGCACACACAAATTTTTCATCATGAAAATGGCGGTTAGAATCAGAAAACACAAGATTTTGTCATATTAGAATTATAATAATTCATTCATGGTATAATGATGTATTCATTTACACATGGGCTGGGCCTTTATATTCATATTTTCTACCTCACTTTTGCTTGGTAAAAAATAATTGAATATAAAGGCCCAAGCTATGTGTAAATGAGTACAACATCTAACCCTCATGAATTATTTCTTAAATAAAAAACAAAAGTTTTCATGTAAATTATTTTCTGTTTAATTTTAGAAATTCTTCTATTTCATTTTGAAAAACATCGTACATAAAGAATAAATACAGCAGGTGATTTTAAGTTTTTGCTAATCAATTGATTAAGGTATCTGGTATTGAACAACAGATCCCAGATATTAAAAGCAATCCAAAAATATTGTTCTTATATTGCAGTGCAGTCCAATGATCCTCTAGACATTGATATATCAAGCATGCAAACTATCCTACCTCTCAATAACAACCTCATTAGTTACAAGTTTAGTAGATGGGATATCTGTTGTATGATTGCTTAGTGACCTGTAGCAGATATATTATTATTATAGAAATTTCTATCTGGATGAAATAATTAGTTTTTGTCTCGCCTGCGACGAAAGTCGCTGGAGGCGAGACATATGTATGGGAATCCGGCGGCGGCGGCGGCGGCGGCGGCGGCGGCGGCGGCGTAAACACTTGACATCTTGCTTCATATCTTTGTAAGCCCAAGCCCTAGGTCCATCAAATTTGGTCCAGAGGTAGCTTATGATGAGTACTTGCCAGTCAGTCACCTGTCACCTGACCTTGACCTCAATTTCACGGTCCAGCGACTACGTTAAAGTTTTTGGGTTACGACAGTTCCTCTGTAACTACGCATGGTAGGATGACAATATTTGGTGTATAGGTTGCTGATGACTAGTACATGACTGTCTGGTAGGTGTCACCTGACCTTGACCTCAATTTCACGGTCCAGCGACTACGTTAAAGTTTTTGGGTTACGACAGTTCCTCTGTAACTACGCATTGTAGGATGACAATATTTGGTATATAGGTTGCTGATGACTAGTACATGACTGTCTGGTAGGTGTCACCTGACCTTGACCTCAATTTCACGGTCCAGCGACTACATTAAAGTTTTTGGGTTACGACAGTTCCTCTGTAACTACGCATGGTAGGATGACAATATTTGGTGTATAGGTTGCTGATGACTAGTACATGACTGTCTGGTAGGTGTCACCTGACCTTGACCTCAATTTCACGATCCAGCGACTATGTTAAAGTTTTTGGGTTACGACAGTTCCTCTGTAACTACCCATGGTAGGATGACAATATTTGGTGTATAGGTTGCTGATGACTAGTACATGACTGTCTGGTAGGTGTCACCTGACCTTGACCTCAATTTCACGGTCCAGCGACTACGTTAAAGTTTTTGGGTTACGACAGTTCCTCTGTAACTACGCATGGTAGGAAGACAATATTTGGTATATAGGTTGCTGATGACTAGTACATGACTGTCTGGTAGGTGTCACCTGACCTTGACCTCAATTTCACGGTCCAGCGACTACGTTAAAGTTTTGGGGTTACGACAGTTCCTCTGTAACTACGCATGGTAGGATGACAATATTTGGTATATAGGTTGCTGATGACTAGTACATGACTGTCTGGTAGGTGTCACCTGACCTTGACCTCAATTTCACGTCCAGCGACTACGTTAAAGTTTTTGGTTACGGCTGTTCCCCTGTTACTATGCAGGGTATGGTGATAATATTTTGTATACAGGCCGCTGCTGATATTTAATGCTATTTACGTAATGCTTATGACGAAATTTGTTTTCGTTACTGATGCGGAATGCAGGCGAGACGTTTTTCTGTGTCCACACTTGTATCATATAATTACTATAAAATATGGATATTCTGCATTTGTGATACAGACTGAAGATCAGAAATTCATTAAGCCCTGTGCTCTGTTATATGTAACATCTCGTTAGAAAATCTGTAACCTGATTGGTTGATGATGTCATATTATTGACTGCTGATTCTAAACAATGAAGGCAAATGTAACAACATATGTGTTGATTTGGAATTTGGAATTTGTTCAGTTTCTTTGAAATAAACCCAATTATGTTTTGTACACACATATGTCTTACTTGTGCCACTGCATGGTTACAAGCATCAAATTCTTCATGAAGGAAAAATTATTATGATCAATCCTTGTTCTTAAACAAAAATGTGGCTTTTTTGCTTTCTTATCTAAAATCAGATTAGCCAATTCAAAAAGTTCCACTTTTTATTGTTTAAAATTGTCAATTAAAAACGTTCCACTTTTTATTATTAAAAATGTCAAGAATTACTGTTAAATTAAAGGATTATTTCAAATTTCTGGACAGTTTACACTCTATAACCTGGTGGTGGTGGTCTGTTTACACCATTCATAACCGGCTATCAGTTTATTAGGTATCAACAGACCCAAACGGGGTTATATGTTTAAGAACTGACGTTCAGAAATTCGAAATATTCCTTAAATATATATATGGTTTTTTTTTTAAAGCTTTGAAATTATTAAACCTTTATTATATATTAACAGTGTGAGCAGTAATTTATCAATAAATAAAATTACTTGTAAGAGATTTAATCTTATTAGTATAGTAATTATTTTCCTCTATCCTTATGGCTACATGCAATAATTTAAATTTTTAACATATCTGCAAAGTCAGTATTGAACAGTTACTTAGAGGAAGGCTATATATTTTTCTTCACATAATGACAGCTATTCCAGCTGCATAGGCACATATATTCATATGTTTGGGCCTCAGTGGCAGAGTGTCTAAGGTTCCTTTAACAACATGGTCCGTCAACACTGAGATTGCTGGTTTGAGTCTCAATGCAGGCAGGGTGACTGCTCGACTCTAATCTTAATTGACAAATATTGCCAGTTTTTCCTACCAAAGGTCCAGGGTGGAGGTGGTCATTTCCGGGGTACTCCTTCTCCCCCCTCCCCCCCCATAAATTATTACCATGATAAAGTTAAAAAAATTGCTAAAAGTGGAATTGAATATAAGTTTTGCTACTTGACATTGTCACCAGAGGACCAGGAGAATTACCTCAATCCTAGTCATTTTAGCCTTCCTGTAATATAATTAATAAAAAATTCATTGAGGCTGTGGTTTATCATTGTTTTACCACAGGGTGACCATTTATGTCGTATTATTTTAAAATAACGACATAAATGGTCATTCCGTGGTAAAACAATGATAAATCACAGCCTCCGTGAATTATTTCTATTCTTATTAGACAATTGGAGTACATTTATAATATTTTTGTACCTATCATTTCCTCATTTCCGCCAACTGGCTGTTCTGTCAATATAACACACAATATATTGCAACAGATAATTATAGCGCGTGTCGCTATTTATAAGATTTATACGTCATATGCAATAGCTTTCCGGTGGGAGTTACAGTTTTGTAATTGGAACAACCATTTAAAACATGCCCTTCTCAGCGCGTGTTGCTCATAGATAAATCATTTTTTTACCACAGCTGTGGTCTCAAAACCTTTAAAGCACGCCATATTAGAATATTATATAATCTTTATGCTGGTGTATGTTAAGGTTTGTCAAACAGTGAGTATGTTAGACAGTGAGATTTACCTGTCCTCAAGAAACATTGATAAATTATTTGGTGACTTGGCTGATGTGACACTGCCAGCATAATTGTCATTTTCTTGGGGCAAGCTATTGCAGAAATAAAGATCACTGACAAAATTCATGATAAATATGAGTATCGATCTGTAAAATGACCCATTGTACCCTGCAAGTTTCCATTTTACCCTTCAAGTTTTATAACAAAATGTTCCACCTTGTATGCAATTGTTTTCTGTCCTTCAATATGCATCAATTATTGTGTTTGAATGAAGGAAGTTAAGTACATAAATATATATTTTTACATATGCCTTCATATTTTTTAATGTTTTTGCAGGAATTTTATTTTTATGCATAAACAGGAAAGTTTTAATCATAAATCGTACACAATTGCTTACGTAATGATAGGCAAGGTCTGCATTATATATGATCCAACAATTTTATTCAAACTGTTTTATCTATTGATTCTGAAAAATGCTAGGTTTTATTAAAAGGGTTTGGAATGTGATTTCACTGCAGCAGTTATGGTAATTTATTGTAAACAATTTGCTTAAGGTATAAAAAAGAAAAAATGTCCAAGAGAACAATGTCCTGTATATGGTAACTTAGTATTATTTATCTGTACAGCAATATTTCATTCAGCGTGCACAAGAATATGTTAAAACCATAACTCATCTGTTTTTTCCAAACACCCGATGTAATAGTGGATGACTTGTTTCCTCTCACGACATAAATTAGTGTGAAGTCAGTATAAAGTGCAGTATTAACAAACAAACCATCTAACAATCTTTTCCAACTTGTCCATGACAATTTCAATCTAGCTTTGAACCAGAAATATTCTCTCTAATTTCAATGCAAGAATACAACTTGATTTGGGGAGGCGCTTAACATCTTATGCTGATATTACCTTACCATTTGTTTTGAAATGATTCTACATGATTGTATTTATGTAGCATGATTCCTGTCATTTTATAATTTAAACATTTTATGTATTTTAACAGTTTTATAGAGTATACTATTATTTTGCAAGATGGTCATGTACTACAAAAAATAAACCAGGTTTGTTTTTAAATGTTTGCTTCCAAGAATTTTGATATTCAAACTGGGCTGGCCTGAGTGTCAATTATTATTGACAGACAGACAGACAGACAGACAGACAGACAGACAGACAGACAGACAGACAGACAGACAGACAGACAGACAGACAGACAGACAGACAGACAGACAGACAGACAGACAGACAGACAGACAGACAGACAGACAGACAGACCAACCAGCTACTGCTAATTGCCTGGATAGAGAATAAAAATACCTCGGAATATAAACAGATCCTTCTTATTAAGTTTAATGAACGAAACAAAGCCATACAAAATTGTGGAAAAACACTATGCATATTTCCTCAAATACATACGTCTGCTTCTTTAAACTAACATATTTTTATGATTTGGGTAAATGAGACATAATTCATTTATTTTGTACAACACAGACAAAAATATTAATAATATAAAATAATTACATGTTACTATAGGATCATTAGATTTCTATTAAGTTTATAGAAATCACAGATGAAATATTTAAATGACATAAAAATCAACTTTATTATCTATTTTAACAAGGCCAATTACACAAGCAACAAAGCATTAAACTGACTTATTTAGAACTTGAAAAATTATGGTTTTTATTTTTATTATGTTTCATTCATTGGACTAAGCTTACACAGTTATTTTGGTTTGATTCAAGTGATTTTAAGGTTTTAAATCCTCAAAGCTAGATTCAAAATTCACATCCAAACAAATTGGTAATATTTGAGGGATGCACTGAAGTTGTACGTTTCCGTTTCTTACCTTATATTTTTTCCATTAGAGTTCAAGCCAACAACTCTGAAAAATGATGATAAATGGAGGATATGTTCTCAAAATATCCCATTTTAATGAGGAAAATGTATCTTTAGCAAAACTAGTTAAATCATTATATAATTTTTATACTATCTCTGTTTAAATCTGGAAAATATTCTTTAGGCATTGTGTAAACACAGAATTGTTCTTACGGCTATCTAAATCTTTATACTTTTTTATATCAAATAACTCTAAATACAACTGTTTTCTTATGACAATTTAATTTTTTTGTCATTTACAATAGAAGCCAATTAAAAACAATATACTGAAAGAAGGAAACATTCAAAGAAAATAATGTGATGTACTTAAAAAGTCAATATCATCGGTCAGTGTAGCTACAGAACAGTAGCTATTTAGGTCCTTTGGCTATTTTTTTTTTTGGCAGACAAGTTTTGCACCTAGTCTGTGGTATCCCTATCCAAAAGTTTTAGTGGTAGCAAAGCAGCAGTCAGTAAACAGAAATGTCCATACTACATTTTATTTTTAACCATCTAAAACAACTATGAGACTTTCAAAAGCCTGTATCACTCACCTATATTGGCAAAAAAGAAGGAATTTCACCTATAATATTAGACATATCCATTGGTGGTGGCCATTTGCAATTTTAGATAGACAATAAAAAATAGACTTAGCAGAGGACCAGTGAGTGAATATTGCTAAAAATAAAATGTATTTGAATTTCAGTCAGTATAACATACTAGACCAGTCAGAAGCATATTTTTTCGGTAGTTGTCTGAATTTTATTTTGTGTACCTAACTTCTTACCTTATTTGATGGGTCTTGTTTTTATGAGCTGCTTCTAACATGTGTAGTTCCTGACCAGGAACAGCATGACCAGTCATTGAACCCTTTCTGGCTTGGTGAGTAAATACCCTTATTGCCTGAAATCAAACAGTATCACGTTTTAGTGCCCTGTTAATCACTCTTTTATTTGGGTTGCAACTTTATGACAAAATGTCAATGGATGGTAACATACAAGTAAGACTAGCATTCAATTACATACTCACTGAAATTTTTTTTGAGTTACCAGACATTACCGACACCAAGTTTTAACTTGGTTGGTTGGTATATCCAATTAGTATTGATCAAAACTATTGTTTCAACTGTTTTTTCAGAAAAGGAGCATTTTGAAACCTTTTTACTACAGGGTCTTACACTAAACTAAATCAAGCAGTGGTCAGGTGGCTATTTTTAGACACAATTATATATGTGTCTGGGTGATTGAGACTATTTCAGATTAAGAGCTTTAAAGTAAAAAGATTGAAGCAGTTTTCTAAACAGCTTTTATCTATTTTTGGAATCGATTGAGCATTAGGTAGAAAATACCTGACAGGTCACTGTATATTGACTATAACATGTCTAATGAGGTTTAAATGCAGTTTAGAAAATTTAATAAGAGACTTAAACAGAGTTTACTTCTCACCATATTATACTGTATATATCGTTAATTTTCTGAGCATGTCTTATTGTTGCTATATTCGCTGAAGATTTAAAAATTTTAAGCATGTATAATTGTCTCTCTGTTTTTGGTAGATTCTGAAGCACAAAAAATTTCCTATGTTAATATTTAACTTCCTACTGTAAAAAATGAGCAATTTACATAAAACATTAGAGAAAGACCCAGCAAACAATCTGACCTGGCTTTTTCAATAAAAAATCATGAACAAAACCCAATGCGAAAATATATGGTCATTCCCATTATTAGCAGTACAATGTGTTGGAAAGTAATGTACCACACAAAGTACAGTTCATATATTTGTTGTCTAATCAAACAGGCTATATTTCAGCCATATTTAAGCTGTCTGTTCATGTGTCTTGTCAGTGTATCAATAAAGTTCAAAGGTGTCTTTAACAGTATTTTACAATCAAAATGCATAATATTTTTGCAGGTATAAAATTACACTAGCTACATAGTACTTAAGTTGCTTGCTAATCATCTAGAAACACCTGTCTAACAATAATCCATTTCAGACTAAAATTTGTCTTCTGATGAGACAGATACTTGGTTTAGACAGGTTAAACTTACACCAACCAAATAAGGCAAAACCAAAGACTGTAACCAATATATAATGTTTGGCTTTAACATGATTGTGACAGCAATCCGAGTTCAATTTAAGACAGGTTCACTGTGGAAGTATAATCACAGAACATTATATAACACGATTATTGAACCTTGTTTATAACAAAAGTACTTGTATAAAAGTTTGATCTCTTTATTGTATACACTGAGTATTAATAAGATTGTAATCAAAATTATTAGTATTTAAAGGGTCACATTTAAATAGTACACAATACAAGACTTTAAAGATTTATTAGGTATGACATTATATTGGTATGTGAACCAGTTAACTACTGTTCAAGTGACAAGAATATCCAGCTGTTCAGGTCGTTCAGTATGTTTGACAACATAATTTGATCTGTAACTCCACCTATGGTTGCAACAAATTATTTCATGGTCGTAATTAAGTCTTAGAACCAGTATTGTACATATTGAACAACATAGTCACGTGACACAGTCTTAGAACCAGTATTGTACATATTGAACATCATAGTCATGTGACACAGTCTTAGAACCAGTATTGTACCTATTGAACATCATAGTCATGTGACACAGTCTTAGAACCAGTATTGTACATATTGAACAACATAGTCATGTGACACAGTCTTAGAACCAGTATTGTACATATTGAACAACATAGTCATGTGACAGTCTTAGAACCAGTATTGTACATATTGAACAACATAGTTATGTGACAGTCTTAGAACCAGTATTGTACCTATTGAACATCATAGTCATGTGACACAGTCTTAGAACCAGTATTGTACGTATTGAACAACATAGTCATGTGACACAGTCTTAGAACCGTGTTGTACCTATTGAACAACATAGTCACGTGACACAGTCTTAGAACCAGTATTGTACCTGTTGAACAACATAGTCATGTGACAGTCTTAGAACCAGTATTGTACATATTGAACATCATAGTCATGTGACACAGTCTTAGAACCAGTATTGTACCTATTGAACAACATAGTCATGTGACAGTCTTAGAACCAGTATTGTACCTGTTGAACAACATAGTCATGTGACAGTCTTAGAACCAGTATTGTACCTGTTGAACAACATAGTCATGTGACAGTCTTAGAACCAGTATTGTACCTATTGAACCACATAGTCATGTGACACAGTCTTAGTGTAACAGTGTCGTCTTTCCACCAGTGTATTACTTCCTTACACTAGTGTATTATTTCCTGAGATTAAATTACACTAGTGTAAAATTTCCAATGGATGTTTTGCACTAGTGTAATTTAACCTCAGGAAATAATACACTAGTGCAAGGAAGAAATACACGCCGGAATAAAAGTACGCTTACACTAGAACCAGTATTGTACCTATTGAACATCATAGTCATGTGACACAGTCTTAGAACCAGTATTGTACCTATTGAACAACATAGTCATGTGACACAGTCTTAGAACCAGTATTGTACCTATTGAACAACATAGTCATGTGACACAGTCTCAGAACCAGTATTGTACCTATTGAACAACATCAATAGTCATATGACATTGTGGAAATATAGTTTCCACAAAAGAATGAAATTCTATAAGGACATCAAATTTTATAAATGATAAAATTTAACAATATAATCTTCGTACAACTATGCAAAGTGAAGATCATCTTAGTATTGGTCTTAAAAGTTGATTTATTCAGAAAGCAACCAATGCATGTGTCTGGGAACACTATTTGATTACTAGATACACAATAAGATACCTGTGGATCTGCATATAAAGCATTTATTATGATCATGTAAGTTGTCAAGATAAATGTAATTGACTGCGAGACATAATAAGTGTGGAGTTGTCACTATATTCAAAAGTTCCTAAGTAAAGTAGTGCCCTTCAGTCCAGATATATATTGATAGCCAATATGACATACATGTATTATTGAAATCTATTTCAATGGAGAAAAAAATCCTATAAAAATCGAGTTTTGAAAAGAAATCACAAAAGTCTTAAATGACCAGGTTGGAAAGCAAGTGCCTTAATAAATAATGAATGCTTTATTTTTTGGAATGTTTTGGGTATGTCCAAACTGTAGAAACCATCAAGTATAATGTGTACTAAAATTGACTAAGTTCCTTTGTATAGAAAACATTTCTTGAACAATTTCATAATATCAGGTGCACAACTGCAATATGTGAGCAATCTTTCTATGAAGTTTCAGGGTTCTGGGTTGAAAGCGGAAGGAGAAATTTATTACACAAAATAATATGTACCCACATTAGAAAAATTTCCAAGGACTAAGTTCCCAAGTATGAAAAATTAGGAAAAAATACCTGAAACAATTACATAATAATAGCAGGTGCACAACTTAGGTTTTAGAGATCTTGGATGATTGATTGATTGATTAATGGTGTTTAATGCCCGAGCAGCAATATTTCAGCTATATTCACATGATTCAAAATGAACATGAAATGATGATGAATGAAAATGGGATGGGACACAACGGATTTTAGATTGCCACTGGCAAATGGGAGGATGGATAGGGTCGGGCAATTTAGCCTCCTGTAGCGGGATCGAAATCCCTACTCATAGCGAATACTACAGCAGCGTTCTTTAACGTGCGAGGAACGTGGCATTTTTCCCAACACGTTGCACTAATATGGTTTGCGGTCAGGTTTTCCGTATTATGGCCTGACAACCCCAGCTTGCTAGGGGTACCCCATTCAACCACCTGGGGCACACATTCCAGTCGGTCTTTAGGCAAACCGACCTGACACGCCGGCCAGTATACTGGGCGCTATTTAGTTGCCTTTTACGACAAGCTAGCGCGACTGCGGTCTATTCTTTTAGCCACCTGGATCCCACACGGGGCGAGATCTTGGATGAAAACTGAAGGAAAAGTTAACTACACAAATAGATACCCTGTTTGTCCTGCCTCTATGAACCTGGGTTTGTACTACATACAACTCATCCAAATATTGTTGATGAGGTCACTGCATTACAGTACATCTGGTCATTGTAATACAGTTGATTGATAACTATAATCTGGTCATTGTAATATAATTGATTGGTCATTGTAATAAAGTCTATCTGGTCATTGTTAAAAGGTCATTCTGGTCATTTTAACAAGGTCTATCTGGTCATTGTAATATAGGTGCTTGGTCTTTGTAATAAGTCTATTTGATCACAGCAACCTAGTCTATCTGGTGATTGTAATAAAGTCTTTCTGGTCGTTATATAACGGTAGTCTATCTGTAATATAATCTAACTGGTCACTAATAAAATCTAACTGGTCACTAATAAAGTCTAACTGGTCATTGTAATAAGGTCTTAGTGGTCAAGGTAGTTCGTCTACTATTGATCACGTGGTCTGCCAACACTGAGATTGCGGGTTCGATTCTGCAGGCAGGGTGTACTCGACTCCAATAATAATTGACAAGGATTGCCAGTTTTCCTACCGCAGGTTGGGGGGTTTCTCCAGGTACTCCGGCTTCCTCCCCCAATAAAAACTGGACGCCATGATATAGCTGAAAAATTGCTGAAAGTGGCGTTAAACACCATCAAACAAACAAACACAAATCTATTGGGTAATTGTAATAAAGGCAATTGTAGTGTCATTAATCTGGTCATTAAATTAAAGTCAATCCAGTCACTGCAATATACTGATTGGTCATAATAACGTCTATCTGATCACTAGTCTATCTGGTCATTGTAATATAAGTGCTCAGTCATTGTAATACATTCCATCTGGTCCTTAAAATATAGTCAATCCAATCACTAAAAATAAAGTTTCAGAGATCTGGGTTGAAAACATTTGGAGGAGTTGATTACACAAAATAGGTACCGTCTTCTACAATGTTCTAAAAAAAGCTCACAAGTCTGGAAAATTAGGAAAACAAGTCCTTATTCCAAAATAGCAAGTTGACAACTTCAATGCATGTGCAATCTTTTTGTTAAATTCATCTGGTCACTGTAATATAGGTCATCACAACCAAGTCTATCTGATAGCTGCAATATAGGTCATCACAACCAAGTCTATCTGATAGCTGTAATATAGTCATCACAACCAAGTCTATCTGATAGCTGTAATATAGGTCATCACAGCCAAGTCTATCTGATAGCTGTAATATAGGTCATCACAACCAAGTCTATCTGATAGCTGTAATATAGGTCATCACAACCAAGTCTATCTGATAGCTGTAATATAGGTCATCACAACCAAGTCTATCTGATAGCTGTAATATAGGTCATCACAACCAAGTCTATCTGATAGCTGTAATATAGGTCATCACAACCAAGTCTATCTGATAGCTGTAATATAGGTCATCACAACCAAGTCTATCTGATAGCTGTAATATAGGTCATCACAACCAAGTCTATCTGATAGCTGTAATATAGGTCATCACAACCAAGTCTATCTGATAGCTGTAATATAGGTCATCACAACCAAGTCTATCTGATAGCTGCAATATAGTCTATCTGGTCAATCCAGTCATTGTAGTATAGTTGATCAGTAATTGAAATAAAGTCTATCTAGTCATTGTAATAGTCTATCTATTCATTGTAATAGTCTATCTAGTCATTGTAATAAAGTCTATCTAGCCATTGTTATAGTCTATCTAGTCATCCTAGAATAACCTAAAGGAAAAATAAACAGGTACAGTTCTGACGGCTCATAAAAATAAGGAATAAAAAAACATCCAACAAAATATTCAGTTCTTGACCAAAATAAATGTCTGGTCATTTTTTTTACCAATTATACCTCAAAAACTGTTAAAAAGAGATAATAAGATACATTTTTTATTACATTTGTATTTACTTTTTTGTTTAAGGGAATTCACTGATGGCCTTGTTCAAGGGTCTAAAATATCATTTACAATTAATTTCTTTGTGAACAGTTATTAGAAATTTTGCTTAGTTTTAAACTTACAAATTTAGTGAACCATAGTACATAGTACACAAAACTATATGCCCACAAATATTGTTTTTGCAATACTAAGAAATATGTCTCCAAAATAAATAGCATAACTTGAAATTAGAAAAAAAAAAAGTACATGTATATAGTTTAAATATGTATAAAATATAGTGTAATGACATTAAAAACAAGACATTTTTTGCCAGTATAGGACATAAGAGGACATTTAAATCGCACATTTTTAATCATACATACAGATTCCATTTCTTGATTATACTTTTTACATGCACACTATTATATGCAATGGCACAAAACAAGTCTCATAAAAATCTATTTTCTGCTTCAAAAAACACATATGGACCAATGAGTAGAAAGAAGAAGACTTTATTGAATAACACCTAAACAGTGACAACCCAATTATAAAAATAAAAACTTACATGCTTATCTTCCATTTGCTTTTCTGATTCATCACAAACAGAAGAATTCCTTTTACACTTGTGACACCACCAGCCACTATCTTGTGCATAAGAATGCAACACAAAAATTGGCATGAAAGCCAACGTTAGCCAAGCTTCCCAAGGCTCTATTACTCCTGGTGAAATATACTTAACTACCATTAACATCCATATGTATGCAAAAATGGAATAGAAAGTAGTGGTAACAAATACTCCAAATTCCTTTATGTACTTGACATCTGGAGATGGGACACTAACAATACAAACAGATGTTATCACAAACAAATTAAAAGCAGCACTTCCAATAATTGTGAAGACACCTAGGGAATCTCCCTGTTCCTGCCCCAGCAGCAGTCCCTGTTCTATCACTGCCAGCATAATTTCTGGTGCACTACTACCTAATGCCATCAAAGTTAAGTTTGCTACTGTTTCATTCCAAACCAACACCTCTATAGTCACTGAACCCTTTTCAGGGTCTAGCTTTACAATGGTCTTCTTTTTACTGGTCATAACTTCAATACTGTCCATGAAAATATCTGAAGCTATCGCTACACCTAGGAAGAGATACCCCAAAGCTAACAGATATAGAAAACCCCGAACAGCAGCAGCCCACAGGTTCTCTGCTGGTAGAAGAACAAATCCATGACATCCTTCTGATGTATTACTCGTCAAATATTCAACAACATAACCATTGGTATAATCTTTCCTGTATTCAAAAACCATTGTTCAATGATTTTGTAACAAAATTATCACTATTTCCACATTTTTAAAATTCCAAATGTTGTGCCTAATTTTCCTTTGGTGTTTCACGTTATATCCAAACCAGTGGGATATCGAGGTTGTTATAATTAGGTCAAACTTTTTGTAATAAGAACCAATTTAATATGTAGTGTATAATACTGTTCATTCACCTTTGATAATAATTGCAGGTCTTTGTTGATCAAACTGCTGATACAAATCAGTTTTTTGTAGTCAATTATTATTTAAAAACAAACTATTGTTTCTAACATGCTATATATCCCTCTTATCTTGCTGCAAAAAATTTGATCAACCTTCTTCGGGGTTGCAATAACATTTGAATAATAAAATGAAGTTTAAACCATTAGGGGTGATAATTCATGAATACATTCCATTTACATGCATTATAATAACACAAAAGATATATAGATTCACTTTTACACTTTGCTTATTATTAATTTTAGAAACGTGAGAATTCAATATAAGGGGGTTTAATCAAACACTATACATATAATGGAAAATTAAAGTCATGTCACCTTAATATCTAGCATATTTATACTTATCAATTAACTTTTATCTTATCATTGTTAAGAAAACTATTGGTGCACGTCATTGTTAACATGAGTAGACCTGTACGAAAATTTTGAGCGTATTCCGTCTAATTTTAGCCGGATTCTGGGCAGAATCCGCTTTAAAATTAAGCAATTTAGACGGAATTAAGGCGTACATGGAAAATGGGGCAAAAATCTGTCTAAGGATAAGACGGAATCCATCTAAGAAGTTTTTAATTCCAGCTAACAGGTACCAGCAAAAGCGGAATTTGGTATTCACAATTCCTGCTAACAGTTAGAGAAATCTGACACTTAGAAAATTTTTCATAATGATCTTAGACGGAAATTTGGGCTTAAAACATTTTCACTGTTATGTCTATTTACAATACTTATTTTTTATTACCAGATACATGTACATGTATATTACATGTAAATTGATAAACAATAAACATAATTAACATGATTAGTATAACAGTTTAATACAGTTTTAGCAATTGTATATGTAGAGATCTACCCTCTCTTGTACATTTTAAAAAGGATCTACATATACATGTACTCATTGTAGGTTAATTATAACACTCAAACATCATTCAAGCAGTTAAATAATCATAATAATATAACTTATTCTTGGCAATTTTTTTTCAGTTACATTTGTCATTTATGCCTCAAAAATACATTTATAAATAATATAATGTTAGGGTAAAATGTTTTGTTTTTTTTTTTCTTAACATTTAATATGCAATTAGTTTATAAATATTTTCTTGACCAATAGTTTGAAAGCTTTGCCCTTGAATTTTGCACTAGAAAAAAAATTCTTACTTTTCTAGAAGTTTGTTTTACACTTAGGGTTTCTTAGATTTGCTTGTTATATAATTAGACTTAACTGTTAACAACAAGTTTTCATATGTTCGATCTCTTCTTATTATCTCTTAATGATATATAATTGTGTTCGGGTAAATTGAGCAAAAAGGTAAAAACCATACTCTACAATATAGTTCATGTTGTAAGTGATAAAATGGCAAATTTAATATTAAAGAAAACATTTCAATTACAGTTTTTCGTATTTGTTAAATCCTTCAAGCTATAAAATACGTTTTTTTTTGTCCTGATCTAATAAGAAGAAGTAAAGATGTACATAATTGCATATTAATGCGCGCTTTACCAGTATCTCGGTAATATGAACAGATCCGCCTCAATTTTTATTTTTGGATTATTTTACTATCTATAGGGTAAGCCTAGTATTTTTATTAATGCATTCTATTCTTGACATAATAAAATGTATAAACTTGAGTTTCTTTTATTAATTAGTTATTTACTTTGATAAGAAAAAGGCATTTAAAAATTTTGTTATGTTATATTACGTAATGTATTTCATCGCTTCAATTGTATTTCTTGGATTATTTCGTGATTTATATGTCAAGCTTCGTAATTTTTATGCATTCTTATTTTAACATGATAAAGTGTAAATTTTTCGGTTTCTTTTATTAGTTACTTAGATAATTTGACAATAAAAGTGCATGTTTAGATTTTGTTTAACGCGCTTGTGACCACTCATCCAGAAAGTTCTTATTTCTGGATTATTTCATAATTTATAAGGTAGAAAATGGAACTTTTACGCAGACAATTAGTCATCTTGAACATTAAATTTAATTTCCCTGGGTTTTGTTTATTTATATTGACGGTTTCGAAATCCCAAACTCTCGTGAACGATTCGTGTGTGGTAGTGGTGGTTTTAGGGAGGGGGCAGAGATATTTCTGTGATGTAATAGATGTGCCTTGTTTATTTGCTAATTGATTATTTATTACCCGACACTGAACTTTGATGAAAGATAAAAATGAAAGACCAATCAGACTCGCATAATAAGCCGCTAAAATGGCTAAATTAGATTATGATTTTGATATATACATGTATTGTATATAGCCTGTTGTTTTGTTTGTTTATTTGTTACTTTCTCTGTACCAATTGTATTATTGGCTGTGTGAGAAGAAACTATATATACAAAATTAAATTTTCAAACAGGCATGTTATTTAAAAAAATTGATGTCTGAATCAGTGAAAAATGTGGTAGAAATTAGTAGGGAAAAGAAATTTCTCAATAATAAAAAAGCACAAAAGATATAGATTTTTATTTAATTCAAGATTTAAAAATTTTGATGTTAAGATATTTTAACGAAGCAAGTTATATATATAATAATACAACAGAAAAAAAATCAGTTACGTTCGAATAAAGGTCATCAACAGTTTATATTGTTAAAAATAATTGTAGAAGTTAATAATCTCATCAATTGTTTTGCAAAATAAGACTCTTCTTCTAATTGTTTTTTTTATATTTTAAATTCTGAAAATTTTATAAAGTTCTTAGCAATGTTTATGCACATGAATGCTAGTTTGACGTTTGAAATACATTTAATTGCAAATCTTTTGAAACAATTTTAATTACAGTAAAATTAAATCAATAAAAATTGTAACTTGTCGGTATGTTTTCTTTGATGTTCCGAGGACGCGATAACTGCCAATCTTACATTCACATTTTCCCCCACAGAACCACTTGACTATGGTCAATGTATTTTTATTGGTAAACATATATTTGTCCTTCGAAAACTTTGCTTTTTTTATTACAGTACTCTTCTCAAAGTTGAGATATTATAATCAAGATGATTATTTCTTGCCTTTCACAATCGTCTATATTTGCATCCCTTTACAGCATATGATGAAATTTTAAATAAAACAAATTGAAAAAAAACTATTAAACCAAATGGGATACACCTATAACATATAAATCGAACATCTCTGGATATGGGTTTAACCCATATCTTTTCTTGTCAACATTGTTGCGGAGACATTCGAGTTTCGCAGCGACCAATAAAAAAAGGGGGGGAGCAAGTGAAAGATTTAATTTTAATTTGATTGACCTAAAACAAATTAAGTTTACAAGTGATTAACGTAACAAATCAAAATGCACTTGGTTCTCTTGAAGCCTTTTAATTTAAAGCATTACAATTCCTCTCCTTTTTTTTAATTGTATATAATATAAAATAAAATATTTAAAAAATCTACGGTTGATATGTTGGTAATTAGTCGTATGAAAAGGTTCCTGCTGAAGTTGGGAAATACGTGATATCCGATTGGCTGTTGTCATGGTTGCATAGTATGACTGTCCAATCGTTGATCCACTTTGATACTGAAGCTGAAGAGTTTGCGCCAATTTTCAAGATCGATCACAGGGGCACGTAAAAATTGATTTACTTGCGCTTTCGATTGATACTGGGTCGGTTTTGTTATAGTGTGGGAGAAGGGAAGAAACAGAGTCTATACCCGCCAACTTTCAAAAAATAAAAAAAAAATATTCCTTCACCCCTATCTACACGGGTTTGTAATTATTTCTGTTCCGAATTGAATTATCTTCATGAAAAACCCTACCTTTATGTTTCTAATGTCATTTAACTCTCAAATTTTAATAATTTCCACCAGTTTTAAACGAAACGGACAATAACCCTGGCCGGAAGTGGTGACTTTATCGTTTGTCGTCATTGATGCCTTTCGGTACTCACTTTCTCAGTAACGATAAAGTCACCACTTGACGAAAAACAATGCTAAACGCCATGAAAATTAACGAAACATGTTGCTCACCTGTGTTTACATCGTGTGTGACCTTGTACGGTAAATCCGCTCATGCAGTATGGATGATCGTAAAATTCGAAACATGTGCTTGTAGCGCGGTTTTATTTATTGTTGGAGAAATTTCTTGAAACAGGACGTACATCTTCGATGCTAGTTTTGTGGTCCATAATTTGATAGGACACCTTGCAATGGATGTTCTGTGGGTTGAGGCTCAAATGTTTAAATTTCTGTTTTTTTTTCTGGTACGTTGTAGAGATCAATTCTGGCTTTTTACAATTCTTTTTTCATGCATAATTTTGGCGAAAATTGACAAAAATTAACTTCGAATTTGGCCTGGACCCCCTTGCCCCTTTCTTCAGAACATCCATTAAAAGAAAAATCCTGGATCCGCCACTGCTTCTAACCATTTTTATATGCAAAACTTGAATAAAAATTTATGACAAGTATGAGAATTGATATTTTAGAGCTTCAACTTAAAATTAAGACCTTGTCATTATTGTATTCCACAGTTTAATTCTGAAAAGCCCACATACATATGGACGACTGATAAGGAGCATTCAGTAGAAGAGCTGCAAAAATCTGTTTAAGGTGTTCTTTGAGACGATAACATTAATGAAGCATTTTACCTTCAAAATCATCTCCGAAGAGGAACTGAGGACCTGTACCAGGACAGGAAAAAAGGACAATAAAGAGTGGTGACACTGTAAAGACAGCTTTGGATAATGAAAAAATGGAATTGTTTGAAAATTTATTACTAAAAAACACCACATTACAATGAAAATTTTTTCATAAAAAAATAAAACAGAACAAAAATTTAACGGCTTATTGTATTGAAGTTTGTATCATAATTAAGCTATGTCATATTTCAATTGTTCGTTCTTGAAATAGTTCATCAACTTCTTGAATTTATTAAAGAATGATATGAGAGTTCTTGAAATAATTCGAGAATAGTTTTGAAAGTTCTTGAATAATACGTCGTTTTCACGATAGGTAGTTAGACCTATCATATCACGTGAGTAATGGTATCACGTGATTTTATTTAGGGCACTTTCCTCAACGTACCGTCTTTAACATCATGTGAACGTCATAAAACAGAATAAAACTTGACTGCTTTCCATAAATTTTATGTTAAGTGTTGGCGTTGCACCCCCGCACAACACAGCACAGGTTTCGTTTTAAATCGTCTTTCTTATGCCGTCCCATTCCGTGTCAAGTGTCACCGTTTTAAACTAAAAGTGCCCTAAATTTTTTATGACGTCACGTGATCAGTATTACAATTTTCACCTCCTTTAACGAGAGCAATTATATCTTGAAAACGACGTATTTTCAACCATCTTGAACTTGAATGCTTTCAAGAACAAGTTCATGAACTCGATGTTCAAGAATGGACCATTTAATGTTCAGGAACTGTTCGAGAACTATGTCCTGGAACAATTCTTGAATCATTCGAGAACAGTTCTTGAATTCCTCGCAGTGATGGAGACAAAAAATTGCCTCCCATCCTACACACACTTAATTTTTTCTGAATCAACCTTTATGTGTATTTCTAAATATATCTTGGTAATTCTGTCTAATAACTCCGCTTAATTTCTGATTTAAGCGGATTTCTGCAAATAGGCGGATTTTTTAAAATTCCGTCTAAGATAAGCGGACTAATTTACATATTCCGCCTTCAAAACCCGGCTGGATTCCGCCTAACCTCTTCATTCTTTTGTAAAATACCATTAAGGCGGATTACGTCTAAATAATTACGCCTGGAATCTGTATAAATTACAGGCGGTTCTTTTCGTACGGGGAGTATTTAATAGAACGAATAATCGTACCCTCGTTTTTTGGGGGTTATTTTTGGTTAATCTGACAAATCACAAAACTAACATTGGGTTATAATGGCAGTAAAATTCTGCATAAGTATTAAAATGTTGTAATCAAACTGATTTTTCAAGATTAAAATAAAAGTTTGTTTTTGCCTGCAAAAACAGATGTCTTCGCAGCCCCATTAAACAATGTTTGTAAACAATATACACTGATCTTATATCAAGCAAAGGAATGTGTCTCTATGACACATGTTTGACAAAGCGTCACCATTTTCACAGAGCTGTTTCATTCATGTCAAGGTGTATCAGTGTACAGAGTTTCTAAGTGCAAAGGGGTTATAACTCCCACAAAATGCAACTAATTAACAAATCACTTTATTATGCATAACTACATGTTGTGCCCTCATTCCACACCAAATTTCATAAAATTCTATTCAGTAGTTTTAGAGTAGTTGCACTGACATTAACTGCATGGTTTAGTGGTTGATAATGGGAAATGTCTAAGTTATAAAGGAATTAAATACAACAAAATTCACCAGATAAACAAGTCATTGTAATATGCACAACAACATATTGTGCCCTCAATCTATACCAAGTTTCATAAAATTCTGTTCTTTAGTTTCAGAGGAGTTGCTGTTATAAAATGTGTGACTGACAGAGCAAACTCAATACCTCCCCACCATAGTGAAGGGATACATAATTTAGTATAAAATCCAACAAAGAACCATTTTATTCCATATGCAGTTCATTGGAATCTGATCAGTTAATAGTTTTGTGTTAATACATAGAATGTAGCCTCAAAAAGAATCTTGTATTACCTAAAAACTACATGTGGATCTTCATTATGAACAACAAAAAGATGCACAGGATGAAAAGTAGTTCAAAAAAATACTGTAGAAGCTACACAAAACATTCCCATGAGTATATCCTTCACACACATCAAATAAATAATAATGCAACAATCTGCAGTTGTGTAAATATGGCAGCAGATCTTGTAGACATCCGCCCAGATGAACAATTGTGTGTATTCAAATACACATTCACCTCTTCAGGATAGCAAAGAAGTTTGCTGCATGAACCTCTGTTTTTTTAATAATATATCAGAGATTTTATGTTCTTTTAAATGAAATGTATCAATAAAAAGATAGTAAGATACTTACATCGCTTTCTGCCTCTTCTTCTGAATCTACTTGGCTCTTTTTGCATTTTTTACACCACCATCCACAGTCTTGAGCATATGACAAAAATACAAAGGACGGCATAAATATTAATGTTAACCATGCTTCCCACGGCTCTATAACTCCTGGTGATATAAACTGAACTACTAGTAACATCCATATATAAGCCCATATTGACCATACGGTGGTCATTACAAACACACCAAATTGTTTAATATATTTAACCTCTGGAGAAGAAACACTAACAACACATATGGATGAAATAACAAAAAGATTGTACGAGGCACTGCCTATGATAGTGAAAGTACCTAACGAGTCGGCTACTGCTTGACTTCCTAAGTCAAGAATTGTTTCTATCGTTGCCAACAAAATTTCAGGTGCACTACTCCCTAACGCCATTAAAGTTAAATTGGCCACAGTTTCATTCCAAATTAAAACTTCTCTTTCATGTTTTTCTTGTTTCTCTGCATCCCATGTGACTATAGTTCTCTTTTTACTGGTTATAACTTCAATACTTGACATAAATATATCCGATGATATAGCCACACCTAAGAACAAGTATAATATAGTTAATAAGTATAGGAATGCACGTACTCCAACGGACCATAAATTTTCTGCCGGGAAAAGTAACCAACTGGAACATGCTTGGGAGCCATTAGACACAGTCTCCACCACGTAACCATTACTATAATAATTGAACACCTGATACGACATTATATCAGCAGACCATACTTCTCTTCAGATCTGAAATCATATTAAAGGTTTTCTTAATACTGGAAAACAACAACAAATCAAGAGTATTTAAGTTCTAATCACTGCTTCTATTTTTATGGGTTTTTTTTTAAGTTTTTAATTTTTTTCTTTCGTTAATTATCAAAAATACCTCATGTAAATATATGCCTAGCTTTGAAATCAATATTTTAATTATGTTACCATGGCCTCATAAATAGTTACTAGCTATTTATTTTTGTCTAATTATATTCACGTTTTGACAGCATTTATGACATAAAAATTCATTTTTCATTTTCTTGAGGCCTTTATATAAAAATAAGCAAACAGTTATTGTTATGGCCGTGTTTATATAATGAGTTACGCATTCTTCTTCTGTAAACATTATACCCACGGGAACATGCAATTATAATAAATGGAGTCAATATTAACATTTATTCAATAATATATAAAACATTTTGTATAAAAATAATGTGACTGAAAAATTTGAATAAAAAAGGATATTCACTAAAAATAAAATGGTTATTCACCGCGGGAAAATGCATGCGATTGTTATTTATAGAATCCCGGTTATTCCCTTTTTAAAATAACAATCGCATGCATTTTCCCGCGGTGAATAACCATTTTATTTTTAGTGAATATCCTTTTTTATTTAATAAAACAATAACTGTCTTTTGATTCGGTAAATGTGTGGAGTTATTGCCTTTTGAAAAAACTCTTTGTTATTCAGTTAATAACAGTTTTTTCAAAAGTCAATAACTCCACACATTTACCTCATCAAAAGACAGTAATTGTATAGTATTGTGAAATATCATCCAACCAAGGGCATTAGGTTGTCGGCGTATGACATTAAAAACTCCCGCAAGTAATGCATTATAATTCTATTCATGCTGTAATTTATTTAAATTAAGTGCTTTGATTGGATAAAAACATTTAAATGGCGACTTCTCAGATAATTTATATATCGATATTTCCTCTGAGCGGACTATTTTCAGTATCCAATGTAAACAAGATGGCGTCCTCCTAGCGTATCCAGTGAGAGGGGGACAATGTTTTCTCTGCCCCAATGATTTCCAATTAAATAGATCGAGATTTCAAATAAAATATAATATAAATACAATTTAGTGTTTCATTTTGTTTTTATCCTATCAATATTTTACAGAACGGCGATTCCCTTGGTACTATGTTTTGCATATACCTACGCTTTCCGGCCAAGGTATGTTTTGAGGTCTAGATGGGTTTCTGTAAATGTTTTTGCTGTTTTAAAAATCGCAACGATTATTTCACAGAATTATAAGGATTAAACATGGTGTTTTAGGAAATTTTCAATGTGTAAACTCCGGCGACTCCCTCACAAACTTGACATAAAGTCCTTCTGACTTTATTTAGTTTGTGAGTGAGTCGCCGGAGTTTACACATTGATAATTTCCTAAAACCCAGTGTTTAATCCTATAGTAATAACAATGCTAAAATGGTTTCAACCTGATTTTTTCTGGACATCAGTTAACAATTAATTAAATCTTAATTTCTTATACCCACCATGCAATATTTCTTAAAAAGTATACTAAAAAAATATACATACAATTATTGAAAAACTAATTAAATTAAGTGACTTGACTGCTATTTGGTGAATAGTATTTGGGATGGGAATGTCAATATCTAATTTTCCTTACTAGCTAAAATTTACTGAGAACCAGAAACTAAACAAACTATAGCATCTCATACATAAAAAAACTTGTTATTTAAAATTATTGTATAACTGCAGAATTTTGTCAGTAAAAAGATCTGGTATGCTCAAACTGAATTAAGTTTCACAAAGATGTGAAGTCACCTTAAAAAAAAAGCTTCAACACAAAGGTAAACCTAAGGTGGGACGGACTGACTGACAGACCAGCAGACCAAATATCTGTATGTCAGGTGGGACGAACTGACTGACAGGCCAGCAGACCAAATATCTGTATGTCAGGTGGGACGAACTGACTGACAGACCAGCAGACCAAATATCTGTATGTCAGGTGGGACGAACTGACTGACAGACCAGCAGACCAAATATCTGTATGTCAGGTGGGACAAACTGACTGACAGACCAGCAGACCAAATATCTGTATGTCAGGTGGGACGAACTGACTGACAGACCAGCAGACCAAATATCTGTATGTCCCCCAACGATATTGTTTAATTATTAGGTCTCAAAGGATTTTTAAGTATTGATAGACTACAATAGTAATCAATAAATTGTGCACGAGAGATTAAATATTATAACAATATGGTATTAATCATTTACCTCTCTGATTGCCTTGTTATTACGCCCCAATTGTTTAAGTTCAGGTCAACCTCAATTCAGTTATGTAAATATTTGAATAACCTTATCAAAAATGGATGTCAAATTTAAAATGTTTTGGTAGGATAATGAAAAGAGGAGAATCCTTAATTTAAATGCAGAGAAATAAAACAAAAGAAGAGATATACAGAAAGAAAATATGAATGGCCACCCACAATATTTAAGAAAATATGGATTTAAAAGTAAACAGACAATATAAATGGAGGTTAAAAGAAAAATTATTTTAAATTGAATAAAAAAAAGAACAAATTAAACCATTGAAAATTATTGTTACTTATCTAAATTTACATAAAAATGAGATGATTGCATTAACAAGTAAATGTGTCATGGCGACAATGATTTCCCACTTGGTACAAATGGCTCAAGCGTGAAATATTTGGTTTGTTTGTTTGTTTGAATTGTGTCTTAAATGCCTCATTCAGCCATTTTTTAGCTATATCATGCTGTCCAGTTTTTATTGGTGGATGCCGGAGTATATGAACTACCTTAACCACTCATCCACCGAGACCCACATTATTTTGTCTGTGAAGAGATTGAAGAGATTTCATCATGTTCTAAATACCTAGGTATCAAGATTCTTCATGGGAAGTCATCTTTATGAAAAAAAAACTTCAAAGCAAAACCTTAAAATCTATGTCCTTAACATTCATTGGTGGGACATAAAATGAAATGAATCACTAAACAAATGGAACTAAACCTCAACAATGAACGAGGTATGCCTTTAGATATAAACTAGAAGAGGTCAAAGAAATAACACATCCACAGTTAAACATAAAATGAAATGAATCACTAAACAAATGGAACTAAACCTCAACAATGAACGAGGTATGCCTTTAGATATAAACTAGAAGAGGTCAAAGAAATAACACATCCACAGTTAAACATACAATCAGACCAAATATTAGGACACGAAAATAATAACAAGTTAATATCCCTCCCTTTGTACTAAAACATTATCTCATACAATAATATGAGCATAAACAAGTAAAACAATAAAATCTATCACAAATTAAAAAAAAAAAATTCACCTGTGATAGTTGTGAAAAACTACCATAAGAATTAACAGTATATGTGCACCTTGACAATAGAGTCCATCAATACATGCAGCTTGATAGTGTATGAACCGTTGCATGGCCACTGAAATCAAAAACAGTACTTATTATTTATGATCAATTCCTGTTTGTACCATTTTGTAAATCTACTTTTGGTATTTATTTAGTTTTATGTATACCTTATAATAAAATATTGGATAGAAGGATCATATTATATTTAGCTAATAATTAATGTTTGCACTGTTTATAAAACTTATTAAAAGAGACAGGCAATTTATGAATTGGTATCCGTAAGCATTGTATAAAGAAGACAGTAGTCAGATGCACCTGTATTCTATGGATTGTCACTCATCATATCATAATCATTTAATACTAGAGGCTCTTATCACTAACCTGACTTAAACACTTTTAGGAGACATAAATTTGCTTGCTAATTCTGACGACTCAAATTTTCTAGAAGACAATCTAAGGTACATTTCTCCAAAATTACAAATCAATCTGCCAAGTGGTTTGTCAGAAAATTTTTTTTGAAATTTCTGCCAATCAAAGTGCATTAAAAGCCCTGGCAGCCATGTTGTATTTATAATTGGCTTAAACAAACTAAAAAAATTAAGATAACTTACCAAGCTTCATTTCTGGGTAGTTTGGTTTAAATGTGTGGAATAGTTTTAGAGAAGAAGCCATTTGAGGTACATTTATACAATATAACAATTCCTTCTGCCAACAGTTTGTGAGAAAACAAATTTGGAAATTTCTACCAATCAGAATGCATTAGCAACTCTGGCAGCCGCTGAATTTCTTATCGGCTCAAAAACTAAAAAATAACCTGATAAGTATCCTATCTTCATTTCTGCATATTTTGGCATAGTTGTGTGGAACAGTTTCATAGAAGCTTTTTGTATGCATTTCATAGGGTCCTATGTTGAGCTGTGTTCCATGGTGGAAGCCATCTTAAATTTTGGGTCAGCACAAAAAACTCAAATTTTGTAGAAGACCATTTAAGATACATTTATGTAATATTTCAAATCAATCTGCCAAGCAGTTTGTGAGAAGATTTTAGAAATTCAGTCAATCAGAAAGCATTAATGGCAGCTATGTTTAATATTTGATCAGCACCAAAAACTCTAACTTTGTTAAGAACCACCCAATAAACATTCATGCCAAGTTTGGTTCAAACTGGTCAATGGGTTTTGGAGAAGATTGAAATGTGAAAAGTTTAGGGACAATAATAATGACGGACCCCAAGTGATGACAATGCTCACACTGACCACTTGGACAAAAGCTCACACTGACCCTTTGAGCTAAAAAGTAATCTGAGCTTTCATATATATGTACCATTATCCAATATTTATCATGGCTAAAAACCAAAGTCTAAAGGTCATAGTGATTAATAATAATTAGTTAAACATAATTACCCGGTCCCCACATACATTTACCATATGATATCAGACAGAACTAACAAGTGTGGACTGTGAGCAAGCTCACAATGGGATAACCCCCCCCCCCCCCCCCCTCGCTTTGCTTTCAAGTCTAATTATCTCCCCTATCTAAGGGCAATAAAAATCCTTCACACACATCTACATATAATGTACTTCCTTTATGCTGTTTCATTAAATTTCATCAATGGGTTTACGAGGAGTTGCACCTACAAGGGATTAGGACAGACAAACAGACAGGGCAATTACTATATACTATATATCCCCAAACAAGTTTAGGTGGGGGTATAACAACATATTGATTTAAAACTGTTCATTTAAATACTTTTTTACAACAAAAAAAACAACTGTAGTTATAGTTTTAAAAGAT
This sequence comes from Limnoperna fortunei, assembly GCA_944474755.1. Taxonomy (NCBI): domain Eukaryota; kingdom Metazoa; phylum Mollusca; class Bivalvia; order Mytilida; family Modiolidae; genus Limnoperna; species Limnoperna fortunei. The sequence goes on from OX104116.1 coordinate 73,969,772, forward strand.
TCTATATTTTGAATATGTGAACAAAACAGAAGATAGAAAAGGGCAATCTAAATACATTAGATTAAAGTATCCAGAATTAGTTTAAACTCCTGTTAACAAACACTGTTTGACTGCACAGAATGTTCTCTGGTTAACCATTTAAATCTTACAACAATCGTGCTTTGGATTTATTTTTACACATATTCTGACATTTATTAAGTAACATAACAAAAAGTTATTTCCTTTTGTTAGTGGTAAATTGTCATTTCTCTAAACTCAAGAAATTTATTTCCTCCATATACATGCTAATTTTAACTACATGATAAAATGAAAGAATTAAATAAGACTTAAAATTTTAAATCCTGAATAATTTATGCTTTCTAAACACAGTTACCTTCCCTGGCTCAAGTAGTGTATATTTAAGTTTGGTTTGTAATGAACATAAATTTTTTCCTAACACTTTCAATTTTACAGACACATACACACCCACTCACACACAAATAAATCACAATGTGAGCCGATCACATCTGTGAGGGTAAAACAATGTACAGAACACCAAGGAAACTGTCAAAAGCTCATTCATAAGGCTTACTACTATCAAGTTGCAATAACCTCTGGGAAATACTTCCACCAGCAGAGAAATTGACATGGTTTTTATCAATCTAGATTATAACTAAATACAAAACTGTCAAAATCTCCTTATCTCCTAATGCTTACTAGCTGAGGAGTTGCAATAAGCTTGGGGAAATACTTCTACCAGCAGAGAAATTAATATTTTTCTTTTCTGTACAATTTCTTTAGAAAATTTGAATTGTTGTTACTTAACCCATTGTACATAAGTGAAACCAGATTGTTTAGTTTGAATTGTGATAAATTAAAACAAAGTAAAAGGCCATTCATTATTTAAGTTTAATATGGAATTCTTTAAACAGTAATATATTAATTTAATAAGCCTGTATTTCTTGGTCAAACAATAAAATTAAACTTAAATTATGGGTCCGATACCTTAAAACATTAAATACAAATTCTGCCATATAGTGACTATAAGTAGTATCTTATCATAGTTATCTCTTGGGATGACAACATTTAAGAAATTTATTTTTTCTCTGTTTTTGATTTTTTATATCAAGGTATCCCACCCATAATAGAAGTCACCATTTAATTTTATTCTTCGACCAATAAAAACAGCGTTATTTGATCAAAGCATTGTTAATTAATAATACAAATTAAAAATTTGGTTTTACTTCTAGTCAATGTTAACATTTTTGAGAAAAAAAGTTAGTTAACTGGTATTTCTGATGTTTGACGAAAATTACCAAGGTCTGCTCAATTGAAAAACAATGGACAGTGGCATCAAATATGATCATGTGGACAATTGTGGTCTGGATGCTTTAAATATTATCTAGGTTATGGCAAACATATAAACATTTTTTGAAAAAAATTCTGAAAGTTTTTTAAGAGCCAATGACTATGATAGCTTTCATTATAGTTAAAAATTTAATGGAACATTCTTGTATGATTTAATGCTATGCCAGAATGAAGAACAGCAGACCTTTAAGCCTTATTAATTTACTCAAAATTAGCAAAACAGAGGAAATGAAATATAAAAAAAAACACAGCTAGTTTAATGTGCTATTTTCATTTACATAAAATTATGACTGATAAATTTGTACTGAAAACAACAACAATACTTGGTATTCTGTTAATATTGATAAAAAATTTATTAAATTTAAACTCCTAAAATGACTCAGACATTACCATCTAGTTACTGAAAATCAATACCACGATATACATGTATATTGACCCTCTTGGTATAATCACTTCACAACATATTATTTTAGTATGCTACTTACTTACATATTTTCTTGACAACTCTGTATTGTATTTTTAATAATTTAATCTATGATCTTGAGTCCAGTTAACACTCTAACTTAGTTTCTTATTATAAGAAATAAATAGACCAATTTAAGCATGAATTGATAATTAACACGAATTACCATATTCTGGTCAAGTGGGATTAACACATAATTCAGATCTATGGTTTAAAGTGATTAAATATTAATCTAAACTTCACAGTAAAATTACTTTCAATCCAGTATATAAATAGAAGCATATACTTTGTCAACTAGATTATAGTGATGGGAGCTATAACAGATAACCCTGCCATGTAAATACCAAAAGCTTTCAAGAGCCTGTTACGCTCACCTTACTTATAAAAAAACCTGCTTGTGTTTGTATCTGGTTGGCCTCTGTGTACTGAGTTGCGGATAGCAGTCTCAAAGTCAGTTAGCATGGTATGTGGGGACAATTGGACCTGGTTGCAGGTCTCTTCAGGCAGGTTAAACAGTCGGCCGTATATTATTGCCTAATATTTTCCCAGCAGATAGGCAAAAACAAGTGGGTCATCAATGGTATCATGAAGAGTGTACATGATCTGCATTGGGGTCGATGTAGTCAGTAGATCGAAGTTTAGCTTTCTCTTCCTTGTAGATTTTTGGCATAGTCTTAATAAGGCATCAGGCCTTAATAGCTGAATCTTCTTTTATTCATGCTCTATTAGGTACATGTGAATTTGCCTTGGCAATTTTGGTAACGTGGTTGTAATGTGTGTTAACAGTAGCTGGGCACTGGGGTACTCTACATCTCCAATATCTACTGTTTCCTCTGGTCATCTTCATTATTTATTTTATTATTTTAATTATTATTTAGTTATTACCAATTGTCATATGCAAACGGAATAAACAAAAAAAAATTTTTCTTATTCAGGCACCCTTTTGATTATAACTTATAAGTTCAAATGAATTGCCCTGGTTTTAATGTAAACTGCTTAAAACAAATGTTGACAGTCCTAAAAACAACAAGCATTTCCATTGTACATTTCTTGTTGGAGAAACGTAAATAAAATTTTACAAATGTTGAAGAATTGTGAATAAACTGTTGAAAAAGTTATCAGTGAAAAGATGACAGATGACAGACAACAGACACCAAGTGACGACAAAAGCTGACATGGACTGTCAGTGCAGGTGAACTGTAAACTGATAAAACAATCCTTTTTAGATGAAAATATTTAAACCCTGCTACTTTTCAAATTGAATACCACTTCAGCAATTTGTAAGCTTTTTTGTGGAGAAGCCAGGTTACCAATAAAAAACACTTAACCTTGAGCAGTAAACCTGGCAATCCTTATAAATTAAGGTTGGACATTAACCACTTGGCCATCAAGGCTCCTTGTTAATTAAGTAAATGAAGAGTAAATGTAAAATTCATCTGCAGTACAAAGATTTGCTTCTGCTTTAATGTATGTTTCACAGCAAGTGTGATTTGATTCTTTCACTTGACCAAGTGTCAAAACAAACTAAACATGCAGGAAGATTACCATTTATATTTCACCCTGGTACAATATTCCCTCATAAAATACACCGTCTGCCTTGCTGAAGAACAGGTTTAACCTTCTGCATTGATTATTTTAACCGATCACCATCTCAATGGACCAATATATATAAATATATGGAAAAATGAATACCTTAACAATACAAATATGATTTGCCTGATTTATGATGTTACACATGTAGAATTACAGTATATACAGGGGTGTAGTGTAAAATACATTGATGTCCAAGCAAAATTTAAGTTTAAGAAAAAAACTACTCCGTGAGGGGTCTGGAGGCCCCTAACATTTATTAAAAATGAAATGGGATAAAAGTTACCAATGGTAAATTGTACAAAATTCAGTGTGATCATCTGTTTATGAAAAAAACATACTAGCCATTAATTTTTGCATAAAGTCAACTTTGCCACTGATATAGATATTATCACTTTAGAATTAAATAAATAAGTATTATTGATGTAGATAACAATATACTTGTTCATAATACTGTTAAAACAATTTAGCCTGTAGAATATGCATCTGTTTGTTTGTTTGTTTGTTTGATGGTGTTTAACGCCACTTTCAGCAATTCTTCAGCTATATCATGGCGTCCAGTTTTTATTGGGGGAGGAAGCCGGAGTACCCAGAGAAAACCCCCGACCTGCGTTAAGAAAACTGGCAATCCTTGTCAATTAAGATTGGAGTCATGTACACCCTGCCTGCAGTGAGAATCGAACCCCGCAATCTCAGTGTTGACAGACCACGTGATCAATAGTAGATGAACTACCTTGACCATTCGGCCACCGAGGCCCCCAAATATGCATCTGTATTATTACCAGATTACCAGGAACATTGTAATATCGTCTTCTTTATGAAGTCTATTTTAATTGGTGAGAAAACATATAAGCATCAAAATCTCAAATTCAGCAATATAAATTAATTTTCTTGTTTTCTCATGCCAATTCTGATCTTTAGAAAATAGAAAAAAAAACAATGTTCACTATCTCGCTACCAGGGCTTGGCCTGGACCCATTGCAAACCCTATGCATAGACTTTACATTAACAACAACTATACCCTTGAAAGCATATGTGGGAATACCATCTAACTTTTACCTCTCAAATAAAGGTATTTCTGAAAGTTACTTCTTTGCAAATAAAAATTCTATACAAGTAAAACATGCAGCAAAAATGAACATATTCCTTGACTTAATCAATCAAAAGCACAGCACACTCAAACAGAGCTGTGACACCATAAGACTGGATTGGGGAGGCCTAATTAAAATCTAGTATACACTGTGAGTAGTAGAAAAATTTAAAATGAGAAATTTCAATTCTGACAATTTCATCAATAATTGCAAGACTATAACCAATTCTGAATAATAAATAAAATATAAGTATTAAACTGTCCTTTTTTAACTTCTTCCTAATAAATAGAGCATTACAATTTGTTTCTGAAATTAACTGATACTAATAAATTAAGTTCAATATAATGAGTCTTGACTTGGATGATTTCTTAATGATCTACACCTTCACCCTAATGCCCTTGGTTGGACGGCAGTGACTAACTGTACAGCACATCACAAAATATTAGATTTACTGATTTTTGTATTTGAACACAGTCATAATGTTTCTTTATATATACATAGTGACTTTAAATGGACTATTGTAAGAATATGCTTTAGACAACACATTAACAAATGCAAAACTTCCTCAGTTTCAAACATTGCACATGAACAAAAACACTTTCTTATAAACCACTAATTAAATGTTTTAGCAATTAACTATACAACAGATTTTTATACCTTGCATTCTGTCTGTTTGGTCCTGTTCCATGGTAGAAAATTAGTTTTTTTTTTCTTTTAGCCAGTTATTGCCATCACTTGTGTATCAACTTGATTGGTGACAGTTTCAATAAGAATTTGTTCTTTCTAAATTTTGAAAATCAACCCAAAAACATTTACTTGTACACAGACAGTTCAAATGATATTTAACATAAATTCTTTTCAAAAATAAAACAATTTTGCAGTACTTACATAATAATGTTTATGGCTGTCAACTCGAAAATATTATTTTAATTGCAGGACATGATCAAAATTTTAACTCCCATTCCATCAAGTTAAGTGTTGCATGTTTATCCCACCCTGAAACAATCACTATATTCTGCTGTTCACGGTTAGGTTTTTTTGTTTGCATTTATAACAATAAAGTGGTGAAATGGACAACAGAAAGTAAAGATGATTTACATTTCAATGGATCTTATGTCGGCAAAATTAAACTGTGACATCAATCGTAATACTCTTGAAAGAGTTAAAAACTATATTTAAACTTAAAATTAAAGTTATTAGCTTAACATATAATTCTGAACCCAAAGAAAGGGCTTGAAATATAGGTAAAGAAACTAACCTAGTTATGATAATACCTTGCATTTAATCTATGTACATTTAACAGTTTCAAGTTTCATTTAATAAAACACAAAGATTAATTGATAAAATGACAAAATGTAAACTTCATCTTTTAGATGTTGTTCAGGTATAAAAATACCTCTGCTAATATGACCAGGACACATAAAAGGTAAACAAAGTGCAGTATGAGATTACAGAAAATTATTCAAATTTAATGTCTTTAGTAAATAAAATTTATTCTATTGCAAAGTTTTAATTTTAAAAGTCAAAAATTGTATGCATAGTACCAATAAATATTTACTTGATCTTTGTAAGGAAGTAATAAATAATAAACAATAATTTCAAGATTAACTGCAAACTGTCCAGGACATTCACGTAAATGGCAGAGATGAAATGACTAGCTTTCCAATTATATACAATATATACCTTTAGCTATAAATTGTCATTTTTTGTGCAATAAGATAGGTTTTTCTAATTAGCATGTCATCTTAGATATGGTATTACACTTGTATTACCACAGTAAGCCACTATGATGAAGCCTGAGAGAATACTAAGGGTCAAAATGCAACTCCCAAAATGTTGTACATATTGGAGCTATGTGTAACCCATTACCAATAAATAATTGTGACAATGATGGTTTTTAATTCTGCTTGAAATTTGGTTTCCCTTTTTGTTTTGACATTTATTTTAAATTTTGCGGTTAGACAGAACGAAAGGACATCAAAGATAAGAAAGTTATACAATTAACGCCAGACACATGGTTTAGGTAATTAAAACTTAAATCCCAGAAAAGTAACAAGAATTTTACAACTGATAAAATATAAGGTTTGCTAAAAGCAGGCATTTAAAGAATATAAATAATATAAATTTTAAATAAACCAATAAAAACTGTTAGAAAGTATGCTAAGGTTATGTTATATAGGTTATGTTGATTTTCAATTTGTGGATTGATAATAACAAAAGAGCACACTATTACAATCTTGAGTATTTATTATTTGGCCCTGGATGTATAACTAAATAATGAAATTCTGAATAATCTATACATACCACATGTATTGTTCAATAAATATATATCAAAAACGCAAATACAAGTAACAATGAAACCAATAGAATTCAAACATCTACATAGCAAAGACTATTTTCAAGCAAACAAAGTTTTATTTCTATTGTTCTAAATGACAAACATATTACAGGCTGGATTAGTACTATAGAGAATCAATGAGAAATACTTTTATAATTACGAATAAACTTGTAGAATCTAAACATAATATTGTGGTCAAGAATGCGACAAAAAATAATTATTATTTATCTGGGTCTGAAAAGAAAAATAAAATGCATAAACAAAATCTACTGATCAGATCTTGCTAATGACCTACAACTCACATTTCAGGCACAGAATATTTAGTGTTTCATACAGACTTAGAGGTGGAGACACCAGCTAATTCCAACTGTTACAAATAGGGAAAACTGCTTATAAAGTTACATTGCACTGCTAAATCAATTCCAAAAATAGATAACAGCTGTTTGGAAAACTGCTTCAATATGTTTTCTTTGAAGCTCTTAATCAAAAAAGGCTGGACATTTAAATTACAGCTATTCATGTGCGACTCAGGTGAAATAAATTTTTCAACTTGGTTATCTTACATTATACCCTATGACAATATTCTTAAGTATGGAGCTTAAATTTATCTGAGTCATGCACGAGTAGCTGCAATTTAAAGGTCCAAGCTATTACTTGTGAAGAGCTTTAAAAAAAACAGATTGAAGCAGTTTTCTGAACAGCTGTTATCTGTTTTTAGAACTGATTGACCAATAGGTAAAAAATTCCTCACAGGTCATTTTATTTGACTATAAAAAGGGTCAATGTAAATATATGACAAATAAAGATGTTGACAAGATCTACATTTTGGTCAAGGTTTCAGTTGTTTAGGAACATATCTGCACACAACATAATGTCTTAAAATGTGACCATGGCCTTTGACCTTGTGATCTTTTTCACAAAGTTAAGGTCAATGATGAAAAACATGGAAATCCACAGTCTCTATCACATCTGGCTCATAAGTTACGGTACAATTTTACAAAATCAACTGGCAATTAGGAAAGGGAAACAACTGTTTGTGTGACATGTAAGTGTTACGATCCACACTGACCATGTTGGACCAACTTTTTTTGTGATATCTTTAACAGTTTCACAGTTTATCTGCACAGAAGCATTTTTGAGTCATTAGTTATAACCCTGTAAAGGAAAAAGGGTTCAGTGCCCATCAATGGTACATAATTACAACTAGTTGAGAAACAAAATTTACAATTAAAAAAAAAAAGAAAATAAGAAAATAAGAAACAGACTAATAACTAGCAATATTTCCACCCAGAAAGTTTAAAGCCTTAAATATTATTACATACAACAAAGAAAGATATGTCAGTTATCAGTCTTATCAACAAGATATAGTCAAATAATTTATTTTGTCCTAAAATCATTACATTTGCTGTGCAACAAAGGTAGGCAATCAATTTTTGTTTAATAAAGTCTCCTGGTACCCTTATCCTCACTTCTAATGATATTTAGTATTCTGTTCTGATTTATTACATGTTGTCGAATACAATATTTGTTTCATTAGTATAAAATGTATTTAAGGGTTGCAGAAGAAAAACAATATTAGTACGCTATCAGATAATATAAGTTTTTGTACTCGCAGTGAAACAAGTGCGATATTCTTGGCAGAGCCTCGCATTGCTACCCGTTTCTAAGGTTCGTAAAAAAAAACTTAATTTTTTTCACACAAGGTAGAAACATTGTATATTACATCGATATAGAATAACACTTAACAAGATTGAAGGAAGTAGCAGTGAATGCAAATAATCATATCAAGTCCAGTTTTGTCAGAAGAGTGTATCATAAATATACCTACATGAAAACAATTCAATTGTATCAGGATATAGATAGAACTGTGTACCACAAATTAAGTATGTATTTTGTCAAAATCTAAAAATTTAGCGCTTGATATAACCTGGGTGATACAAAATCTTGTATCATATATATATATATATATGTGATACAAGATGTACCTTGGTCGGACCTACTTTTTGACATCATAATGAATGTTATAACCAATGTGTCTATATATGACTCGATGGTGACGTTAGGGAATATTATTTTATGTAAAAATTACTTGTTGTTATTAAAATTCTAAATTTAAAACGTTCAGTTTTGTTCTGCATTTTTCATACTTCTTAATTTTTATAAACTTATTATATATATATTAAGTGCAGGTACAACTACCTGTATCATGTCTGGACAGTTGCATACATTCCACATCACAGCTCAATGCTACACGTCTCGTAGTGATACGAATGTACAGAACTGTCCCAAGGTGATACAGGTAGTTGTACCTACACATAATGTATGTAATGTATATGTATCAAAATGTATCAAAAAACATGGAAATATTGCAGCATTCTCTGCACAGCACTAGAACAGGCCCAAACAGACAAAAATTCAATATCCGTAATTATTAATTTCATTAGCAAATAATGGATAAATAATACAAGTAAAGGCAATAACTGGCTGAAAGGAAAAAATTAATTTTCTACCATGGAACAGGACCAAACGGCAGAATTCAATCCCGTAATTGTTACTTTCATTAGCAAATAATGGATAAATAATACAAGTGATGACATTAACTAGCTAAAAGGGAAAACAAACTTATTTTCTACCATATAATTGATATAAACATAAAACAATGTAATATTACCTTGATTGAATTGCAGTGAAAATAATTTATAAAAAGTGTTTTACAATAAAAAAATATATATCCTTTTCATAAATTATACATTATTTAATTTGAAAATTGTCTGTTTGTATGTTAATTAGTGACCATATGTATATGTAACAGACAACTGACCAGGGAGTTTGACTTTTTTACCATTGTAAAAAGTTCATCCAAGTATTGGGTTGTTACAAACAAACAAGTACAAGGACAAGTCATACAATTATAACACGTCTAGAAAACAAATGTGGACTGTGAGCACGCTCACAAAGTCCAATTATCTCCCCTGAATAATATCCGACAGCGACGAAAATTCTTCATGCACATCTACATATGATGTACTTCCTTCATGTAAAGTTTCATCAAAATCTGTCGAACGGTTTAGGAGGAGATGCGCTTACGAGGTCTAGCACTTACCGGTAATACTATATTTTAGAAGTCTAAGTCCAATTATCTCCCCTGAATAATATCCGACAGCGACCAAAATTCTTCATGCACATCTACATATGATGTACTTCCTTCAAGTAAAGTTTCATCAAAATCTGTCAAGCGGTTTAGGAGGAGAAGCGCTTACAAGGGATGTGGACAGACGGACAGACAGACAGGGTGATTCCTATATACCCCCCAAACAAGTTTGTGGGGGGGGGAGGGTATAATTATGTAATGTTTGCTTTTCCTATATTGTTTCCTATTGTATTGGTCATTGTGTCAATGTTTGTCACATTGGTATTTCACTTATCACATGCTGGAACCACTGCAGAGGGTGACAGTTTTTACACTGCCATACTCTAAATTTCTAGATTATTACCATCAAATCTACAGAATTAATCAAACTGATGTTATAACTTGTGTAGCCCTAATTGACCAAAACAAACTTTTGGCCGTATCTGACCCTTTATATCCCAAAAATTGTAAACAATAGGAAAAATCTATTGACACACTACCAAAAGCTCATTTAATGCTTCAATTTAAAAAAAACATGTTGAAAACAAGAAATTTGGCATATTTGGCCCCTTAAATTACATCAAAAACATTAACAATTATGTTTTATTACTTCAAAAATTAATCACAATAAAAAAAATATAAAATAATGATTTTCCTTTTAACAATGTAAACCTTAAAATGATAAATCTTTTATTTTATATGAATTATCACAAATTTATCATTAATACGGTATCACTTATCAATATAATGTTGCATTTTTCCAAGGGAGATAATTCAACAGAAATTTAAACAAAAAGGAATATAGGCAACCCTACATTTCTTACAATTTTGAATAACAGAGATTTTATGGGTCAACATGAACCAAAGTACAGTGTAAATTCAGAGGTTGGTTAATGAATCTTCAACATTTCAAACATGGACATTGTCAACATGTAAACATGGACATTGTCAACATGTAAACATGGACATTGTCAACATGTCATCTTGAGAGTAATCATGTGTTATATACTATAGATTCAGTTTCAGAGTATATCATTGATGTTGCTTGAATGCATCAGATAGGTGTAAATGAACAAAATTAAACACCTAAATCTTACATTTATAGGTCCTAATTGATTTAATAATTGTACTCTATATGTGTACTGTGTTTGAGAAATTAAAAGGCCTTAAATTCTGCCATTTTTAAAATGTTTTTTTTTTACCATGCAATCAATGAATTTGGGTGTTTCACAAAATGTATCTGTAATTAGTGATGCCTAGAAATAAACGGTAACTTCCCACTTGATCTACTATTTGCCCATTCCCATTTCATCTACTCAATAAAATATAACTAAGTTTAAACTTGGTTGTTACATAAAATTATGGTGTATTTGAGTTTGTGTATTTTTTATATGTTTATTAAATTGCATTATTTCACGAATGTTTGTATTGCAATAACAATTCAATTGCTAAATAAACATTTATATTTATTGTTGTTGTACCAATAATAATGTATGATGGGATGTCAACTAAATAATGAAAACTAGAAAAAGTTTACATTTAATAACAATCAAATACAAATCCATATAACATAAAAATATGTTACATTAGTCAAACAAGCATATTTAGTTAACATTGAAAGAAAGCACTAAAACATTAGCTCTAAGCTCATTTACAGAATGTTAAAGTCCTGTGAGACAGTTGACCAACTGCAGAAAGAAAGTCACCAAGGCTGACAAGTCCATTGCTGAAACAGGCTTTCAGACGGCTGATGCAGTTGTCATTATGCTGCCAGATCTTTCTCCTGCTGACTGGTAGACCACCACTTCGAATTTGATGGATTGTCACTTAATTGAGGTACCATCTCGGACAATGAGGAAACATTAATTGACAAGAATTGCCAGTTTTCCTGCCAAAGAACTATGGTTTTTACCTGTGGTACTCTGGCTTCCTGTGTCAGACTACATCATATATGAAATATGAAAATGTGTCTCAGTAACACTGATATCCTGCTTGGCACATCTCAGTAACACTGATATCCTGCTTGGCACATCTCAGTAACATTGATATCCTGCTTGGCACATCTCAGTAACACTGATATCCTGCTTGGCACATCTCAGTAACACCGATATCCTGCTTGGCACATCTCAGTAACATTGATATCCTGCTTGGCACATCTCAGTAACACTGATATCCTGCTTGGCACATCTCAGTAACACTGATATCCTGCTTGGCACATCTCAGTAACACTGATATCCTGCTTGGCACATCTCAGTAACACTGATATCCTGCTTGGCACATCTCAGTAACACTGATATCCTGCTTGGCACATCTCAGTAACACTGATATCCTGCTTGGCACGTGTCTCAGTAACACTGATATCCTGCTTGGCACATATTGGTAAACACATTTTTATTTTAAGTTTACTCAAGTATGAAGTACAGGGTGCAGCCCTACAATAGGAGTTCTAATCACGAAATTACTGTGTACCAAGCTCCATGAAGATGTAAAGTCATCTTGATAATAAAGTACCTTAAACGCAAATGTATACCTGAAGTGGGACACTTTCAAAGATCTTGGTTGAAAACTGTAGAGAAGTTGATTACACAAAATAGATACCCCATTTTCCCTGCCCGCCTGCCTGCTCAACTTCATCATACTATAACCCAGGTTTGCACTTGCATGCAAACTGGCTAATAAAGATTGGCAATCTATAACACGCAAATTGGGAATGTTTGTTTTTATTCCCTATCACAAAACTTTGCTGTACCTCTTTTTGAGTTCAATACCATAAAGGGAAAATGGGGGTGATCTATTAGTAATTGTTGGTTTGATGTTTTCCAAAAGACCTCCTTCCTACATGTAACTATTAGTTTTTATAAACATTCTTTTTTAAACAAGTCTGGACACAGAAAAATGTCTCGCCTGCATTCTGCATCAGTAATGAAAAAAAATTACATCATAAGCATTACCTAAATAGCATTAAATTGTTATCATTTAAAATATACAATGCATGCATGGTTACAGAGAAACAGACCCAATTTAAAATCTTTAACTTAGTCACTGGACTGTGAAATTGAGGTCATGGTCAGTTGAAACCTACGAGACACTCATGTACTAATTATAAGCAACCTATATACCAAATACTGTCATCCTACCATGCATGGTTACAGAGGAACTGCCCTAATCCAAAAACTTTAACATAGTCACTGGACCGTGAAATTGAGGTCAAGGTCACGTGACTCCTGCCAGACAGTCATGTACTGTTCAGCAGCAACAATGTATACCAAATATTGTCACTCTACCATGCACTGTTACAGAGGAACTGCCCTAATACAAAAACTTTAATGTAGTTGCTGGACCATGAGGTCAAGGTCAGGTGAAACCTGCCAGACAGTCATGTACTCTTCACCAGCAACCTGTATACCAAATACTGTATAAGTGTTTTTTTTCCGCGGTGATTTAATTTTCGCTGTATTCGCAATAAAAGTTGGGACACGAAAATAAAAACGTGCGAAGTATTAAGACAAATGATAGTTATTCATTATAAATATGGAGAGCGAAAATTACATTACGCCTAAATAAACTCACACAGTTTTTTAACAAAAACGCTAAATTTTCCACACGCAAAAAAAACCACTTATACGGTATTTTCCCCCTAGCATGCATAGTTACAATGGAACTGCTCTAATACAAAAACTTTAACATAGTCACTGGAAATTGAGGTCAAGGACAGCTGAAACCTACCAGACAGTCATGTACTATTCATCAGCAGCCTATATACCAAATATTGTCATTCTACCATGCATAGTTACAGAGGAACTGCCTTAATACAAAAACTTAAACATAGTTGCTGGACCGTGAAATTGAGGTCAAGGTCAGGTGACAGTTGACTGACTGGCAAGTACTCAACATAAACTACCACTATACCAAAGTTGATGGTCCTAGGGCTTAGGCTTTTTAAAGTTGTGAAGCAAGATGTCCAAGTGTTAACGCTGCTACCGGATTCCCATACATATGTCTCGCCTCCAGCAACTATTGTCACAGGTGAAACAAAAATTACCTATTTTAGAATTGTTTCACAGAAGAATGTGTCTGTAGGAATTTTGAAAAAAGGAAAAAAAAACAGTTTAAGAAAAAAGTAATATTACCTGGTTACTTGTACAAAAATTCCTCCCGATTCATTAGCTCTCTGTATTTATGTGAACGTTCAATCTGTACAACAGCAAGATTATCTAATGTGCTGATTTTCTTTCTAGAATAATTGTAAGAAATGCATGTACTTTTGCATGAAAAGTTCACTCTGAACCATTTTTAACCATTCAACATATTCAATGCATTTAAAGTTGCAAATACTTCTTAAGACTTAGACTATATTTTTTATTTAATGAAAAGATGATCATGTCAAGTTTAAGATTATTTTTACATCAACAAATATAATTATTTTTTATCTATATGGTAAACTCTAGAGTTGATCTATTAGACTATTTCTTCACATGCTCAGTTGATAAATAGCCTTCCACCTAGACCACGTGACCTAGACACACCCAATTACATAGGTACAAATGCATCCAATATTGAGGATTACACTCAATATAAAAAAGTTTTTGGCAGTTTTATATGGAATAAATTTCATATAAACTAATAATACCACACAATATATTTTAAGGCCAAGTCATTATGATACAAATATTTTGACCTACAACCCATAAATTAAAATTATAATTATACCTAAGTACATTAAACTATAAAACTTACATGATAGGACAATTCTGTATCCTCTTTAACAATAAAAAAATTATGTTAAAAACCATATACTGCAATTAGCTCCAACATAAAGACAATAGCAAGCTATTGATAAACATGTTGAAAAGTAATTAAAACTATCCCTCAACACCACCGGAGTAACAAAAAATTGATTTCCGATAACCAATCAAAATCAGAGCCAATTACCTGGCGTATTGTTCTAAGGATTATATCTATGTAAAGATAACCAAAGTGGTATAATATTAGATTTCCACCATTTAATTTGTTAATTAAAGATATTTAAAAGGTTGATAAGTGTCAAATATTAAAGCAAATACTTTTACAGTTAATTTAAATGATGATATGCTTTTCCAATTTGTGTATTTACAATAAGTTGAATAATTTTATGCAATTCACTTTTTAGTTACAGGTGTAGATTTGGTATACAATAGAATAACACTTAGAAAAAGTCATGATTGGAATATATGTTTGTTTTGTTTGAATGGTGTTTTAACGCCACTTTCAGCAATCTTTCAGCTATATCATGGCGTCCAGTTTTTATTGGGGGAGGAAGACGGTTTACCAGGAAAAAACCCATGACTTGAGGTAGGAAAACTGGCAATCCTTGTCAATTAAGATTGGAGTCGAGTTCACCCTGCCGCAGTGAGACTCGAACCCACAATCTCAGTGTTGACAGACCACGTGATCAATAGTAGATGAACTACCTTTACCACTCGGCCACCCAGCCCCCTCATGATTGGAATAGCAATAATTGTACATTTTGCTACTTCCTAAACACAGGAAAAATATGTTATAAGCTAATTCATATAAAATTATTTTTAAAATTAAAAAAATTGTTTTAATTCGTTTTATAGCATTTAACCTAAATTTATAGCCTATTGCTCACTATTTCTTTGCTATACTTTGTCAAAGTTGACAAATTCTGACCAAAACTCACCTTATATTTTCCCAAAAGTAATTCAGGATGGAAGAAGTGTTAAAAATGTTCCTACATTTTGTCAAAAAGGTATATGTAATCACAAAGTATCCCTGCTCTCAGACTTTCTATGTAAAAAATACACTATAGGTTTCCAAGAACCTGTTAGTGTTATCAATCACTGGATTATAAGGGCAGAAAGTATTTTCATTTTATTAAAGGAAATTATCTACATGTAGGTTAGAGAATGGGGCTATACCATATAATTCTTCAAGATGATCCAAGGTGATCTTTCAAGGACATCCCATTTCCTGGGAGTTTCTGAAGGGATTTTCTTTTTTATTCCATGTAAACAAAATTTTGCATGTATGGCAAAGTTAGAAAAGGTATCATTTTTTTATCAAATCAGAAAGACTAAATTGCTAATCATTAGCATACAGTGCTCAAATTCTCTATTTGTAATAAAGGCAGCCATCTTTTCGGTTGACAAGGCTTGTTAAGGAATCTTGCCAGGATAATCTTAAGCAAGTTGTGTGACTTAATGCTTTTTGTAGGGCAAAGGTCAAATTTTATCAGAAAATTACTCGCCTTCGAACATTTAAAGAATTTACTACTTTTAGTAATTGTGGCCATCTTGGGTTGTTGCTTGTGCCATCATCAAGCAATTTAAAACGGGTTTAAAACAAGCAAACAGTTTCTCAATATATTTTGTTTGCATTAGATTTTGTATTGAGGCAAATATTGATACATAGTTTAGTTGTAATTAGTATTTGCCCCTCTTTATATTGATTGGAAATAAACATGGATAAAACCAATATTTCACAACTGCTGCTTTTTCAAATAAAATGATGGAAATCTCATTAATTAAGTCATTAATAAATTTAATATTACTGCTTAGTGAAATTTTACCAATAAAATTACAATGTAACCAATAAACTGATAAAAAAATGATAACAATTTATCAATAGGTGATGTGTTATACAATGAATACAAAATATGTTTCTGACGGATAATAATCATATAAGCATGCTTAAGATGTACATTTTCTCTCAAAGATAACATACCATTCAAAATACTTGGAAAAAAGCATGGCTGTATATGCAGAAAATATGCAAATCACCAGGTTCTATAAGTTCAGTGAACTACCTGTACATTTAGATTACTGACTATAGTTGTGATAAAATTAATTTTAAATTGACACTTTACACTGGAAATTCATTCCTCATTGTGAAGGATTTATGGCAGTAAATGTGTTTTGATGAGTTTTTCCTACTTTTAAGTGTTTTCAAACATGAACAGCTAAAACCATCATTTATGCCATTTTAGTACTGATTATTTCTTATGCCTTTACCCTACCTAGACTCCTACAGAGCTTCCTAGTAGCAGTACACAGAAATTTAATTTTTCTGACTTCATGTGAACTCTGTGGGGTATCTTGGAGTAGCAAGGACCCCAAAGGTGCATGCTTTAAAATATTAAAATACACTGTTTAAGAGGCTCCTAGGACCCTGCTCACCTGAATGTCTTTAGCTATTTTTACATTTTTGCAATTTACATTCACTCTAGTTTGGGTGCAGGTCAAGACGTCCTTTAATATTAGTGCTTCGTTTGAAATTCCAACAGATCAACTAGAACAGTAAGTATCATTTTTTATACATACAAGGGTAAACACAAAAAAACTATATGATGTTAGGGAACTATGAATAAATCTTTTTGGGGTCGAGCGTCACTTACGTGTCTTGATTAGACGAAACACGCGTCTGGCGTAGTAAATTCTATTAACCTTGGTATCGTTTATGACAAACTTCTATTAAAATATAATCATCATCAACAAATTTAAATTTAAGTAAAGCATGCAAATAACTGTAATTAACTTTTACGTTATGTGATATATATGCTGTTTCCAAAATCTTTTGTGATATACTTTGTATTGTCATACATTGCAAGAATGCCTCCTTGCGTTCACCATAGTAGAGACTGCTACACAGAAGGGAAAAAGAAAACTCGTTGACAGTCATTGGTTTACGTACAATGTAAAGGTATATATAGCAAAATATTAAAAAAACGATTGAAAAAATATGATTGATTGACGTCCAGAAAGCAATTTGATTTCAGCGCTGTGAAAATTCTACTTATAATTATAATAGGACATAAAATATATATATAAAAAAAATATACAGATAAAAAAGCAAGTAAAACAAAAAAGAAATATGCAGGTCTATATTATGTTTTCACACAATCTATGTTCTTGTTTTTCAGCGTCAATGCAAATCCACTACTGATTGGCAGTGTACAGCACGCAACAAGACAACAAGATATGTAAATAATTTCTTACTATCATGAATGTATATATTTTGTATTTTGCTATATCTAACTGTCATAAATGTACATATTTTGTATACTATAAATGTATATTCTCCTACTGACTATTATCTCTTTCGGTAATGCTTGCACAAAATAATTTGAACTGTACATTCTTTGTAATTTTATATTCTTATCTCCTCAATAAAATTATTCAATTTAACTTAGTGTTTTTTCTTTCTAATTTGCATTTTTTTAATTTGGAGCGTTTTGGTAGGGGTGTTTTGGAAAATGGGGGCGTTTTGGTGGGGGCGTTTTGGTGGGCGCGTTTTGGAAAATGGGGGCATTTTGGTTTGGGGCGTTTTGACAATGGGCGTTTTGACACGAATTCCTCTAGTTGTTATATTTTTTTGGGCAATAACATCAAAATTTCAACAAAAATTGACATCAAAGGGCAATAACACTATAAGGAGTTATCAGATAAAGTTTAAAAAATTAAACGCTGTGTAGTCATTTTGCTAATTTTTTATTATCGTTTATGGGCAATAACTCCAGCTGTTATAGCATTTAAGTTACAATGCAAAACTACAAATTTCATTAAAAATTGTCATGAAAGGACAATAACTCCAAAGGACAATTTTTCAGACAACATGATTTCTATATTGGCCTGCTGTTTAAAGTTTTACTCTACATATTATAGTTTTTAATTTCTATGGCAAAAAGTAATTTTATCAAAAATCATCATGAAAGAGCAATAACTCCTATAAAAAATCATCTGACAATTTTAGTCCAATGAAGTGATTTGAATTGAAGAGTTTTATTGTTGATCATCTTTGCAATTTACACTTTGAATATAATTTTGAAACCAAGTACCCTGATGACCAGTGTGGTCAAGTTTGAAAAAAAAATTGCCAGATGGTTTTAGAGAAGAGTTTTATTAAAAGTTGATGACAGAGGACAGATGACATGTGATGACATAAGCTCTCACAGAAGTTTCGTACAAGTGAGATTCATTTCTTAAGAGTTCTACATCTATATAAAAAATGTTTTTTAGCAAAGTAATCTGCCCTTCATCAGTGCACAAAGACACTGCCTTCAAAATAACTGACTGCCTGTGGAAATATAATACAAGAAAAAAGAATCTCTTTTAGAAATATAAGTATATATATAAAACAATTACATGTACTTAAGATTGTATATTCTTACTCTAATTATAATTGAATCTTTAAACATTAAATTTAAAAGTAAATTAGGCCAACATTTAAATATATCTTGTCAAATATTTGATAATTTGGTCTCTATAAACCAACTACTAAACTGTACAGTTTCTAATTATTTCAGTTGTTAAGTTTAAAAGCACTGAGAAGGTTACACTATTGAATTTTATATGGGTTCTGTATTTCAATAGATGTACATACTACTTCATGCCAAAATAAAGTGTATTTAAATAAAATACTAACATTTTTTATTTATCCATGTCAGGACACTTGATAAGAATAAACCAATAATCTTTGTCTCTGTGTAGCAAAAAAATTGAAAGAAATGACCAGTTATTTAACCACGAAAAGGCACTTCTTGACCTCAAAGTTAATATGAGAGAAAAGTACAAGTGTATTATTTTTATATATACAGGTACATTCAACTTAACTCATGGTTTTGTTGCTCACAGTGAAGAAATTTTATGGAAGACATCATGTACTGGTAGACAAATACATGATATCTCTCAAATATGTACAGACATGGGTTTGTCATAGAATTTCTGTAGGATCTTTTTTACCTGACCCGACTTACCCTGGCTTGACTGCCAGCAACAGGATAGGTGTGTTAATTGCTACAGGCAGGAACTGTTTACTCTTCCAGAGCACTGGAGGCTTTGTGTTGCTGGCTTTTGTTTTTGTTTTGTTTTGTTCTGTTTGCTGTTGTGTGCCTTGTGTTTTAGTATTAGTGTTCCAGCTTTGATAAGATTTCATTTTAATTAAACTATTTTATTGAAATAAAATTAACAGGATTGGAATTCCCCAAGGTATCTCTTTAACCTGCATGACATTCAATATATTTTTTTATATCTATGATTAACAATGTAAAATACAAAATTTATTTTTTACATTATTTCTATTGTGTATAATTCATTTTCAAATCTGTCAAAATACATGTATATCTGTAAACTGGTTCCTGTTTTGCTGATAGAATATTTGTTTTTCTCCCCCCCCCCCCTCACACCCACACACCGCAGACAACAAAACCCTATTTGTACTTCTATTCTTTTGGTTATTAAGTTACATTTGATTTCATCATAATTTACATGTACTCACTTTTGAATTTTTATGATGCATTTAAACAGCATGGGTGGAAGCATCAAATTCAAATTGGGGCCTCGGTGGCCCGAGTGGTCAAGGTAGTTCGTCTACTATTGATCAGGTGGTCTGTCAATACTGAGATTGCGGGTTCGATTCTCACTGCAGGCAGGGTGTACGCGACTCCAATCTTAATTGACAAGGATTGCCAGTTTTCCTACCGCAGGTCGGGGGTTTTCTCCGGGTACTCCAGCTTCCTCCCCCAATAAAAACTGGACGCCATGAAATAGCTGAAAAATTGCTGAAAGTGGCGTTAAAACACCATTCAAACAAACAAACAAAATCAAATTCAAATAACATAAATCAAGAAAATCTTTCAAATATTTTGGTTGTGTAAGGTACAACCATAACTGCAAGTCACACACCAACAAACTGTAAATTTATTGAAGTATACATTGATAAAATGATAAAGTGCAAGTAAGAATGAAATCAATCAATAAACAATAACCAATGGTACTCCATATAGATCAAAATGAATACATATAAACTTTTTGTACATTTCCAAAAAAAAATAATTTGGTAAAAATGTAGTAGAATCACAGTTTTCATATTACTACTAAGAAAATCATTATAAAAACTGTATTAAATAAAACAAAACTGTATTTTCATTCCAAAACAGGTTGATAGATTGTCCAACTTGGCTGTGATATTTGTAAGCAAAGAACTTGTGTAAAATGGCTATTTGGTCATTTGGACACCCAAATAATCCACAAATAATTTTTAGATACCATAATTTGTGATTTCCTTACCATAGGTCAGAACAGGAAAATGTTGCTTTACTGAGCAATCTGAACATTTAGTTTTATCCCTTAGAATGAAAAATGTATGCATACTTATTAGTCAACTACCAAAGGCAAAGGAACAATATTGTATAAAACTGTTGCAGTGTTTTAGACAGACATACACATATAGTCTAAAAGGATTATTTTTAATAACCACCCCACCACCATCCTCCAAGTCAGGTGTTCTGCTTCCACGTTTGCTCCATCATGATGATGATGATGATCAGATCAGAACACCTTGATCACTTGGCAGGATGCAACACCTCTATATCTTAGTTCCAATAATAAAACCTCCCATTTTATGCTTATTTTCAACATTTTTTATCGAATATTGACCGATACAAATGATAAATATAAACGAGAAATGGGAGGTTTTATGTTATAGAACTACAATATAGCTATGTATTTCTGATTTATGTATTCATTTGTCACAACACTTACAGCTGAAATTTAGAAGCAGGTAGAATGAAGCTTACCCAAGCAACTGGTTCGTTTGAAACTCGATTATGTACCGCATTATACGCCAGCTATAGACGGTTCTCCTGATCAGTCATCATACTGCACGGTCACCAACAGAAATTTCTTATACCAGATGTATGGAAGTTATCATTGTACCAATCAGCCATTTGATGGTCTGTCTTGGAACACACCCAACTGACAGTAAATGCCCGTATCATTTTCAATGTACATGCACATCTATCTCTTGATATGTGGCTGATTGTCGCCTATTTGATCCGAACTAACCGTAGGGTGTGTTCGACTCCAAACATAATTGACAAGGATTGTCAGTTTTCATATTTTGTACCATACAGACCGAAGAATTCGGCATAGCCCCGATATACCACAAATATTGCTAAAAGGTGCGTTAAACATCATTAAAAACACAAAAAATCATGATCACAAGTAGTGATGTATTGGGGGTTCTACGGATGGCGAGGTGGCGAGGGAATGTAAAGAATGTGTGACGTCACTGGAATGTCTAGTATGCAATGGGGTTCTAGGGATGGCGAATGACATCAAGGGAATGTAAAGAATGTGTGACCTCACTGGAATGTCTAGTATGCAATGAGGTTCTAGGGGTGTCAAATGGCATCAAGGGAATGTAAAGAATTTGTGATGTCTTCTCTTTTTGTTAAAGGTCAAAGTGTAACATACAATCAACACAACAGATTAGAAATGTGGGTCATTACTAAGTATGTGGGTGTTCTTTGCATAAGCAAAGATCATTTCGGAACCTAATTATAACATACTTCAAAAGCATCAACAGATGTTAAATTTTAGTTATATTGTGATTAACCTCAAAGTCATTCGAATAACAAATTTTATTTTCATCCAATTTAATCAGTTAAAGATTGTGTAACAAATCTAAAGAAAAATCAGCAATAAAGTTTGAAATAAAAGTATAAAAAATTTACTTTGAAGAAAACGAAACTGGCATTTAGGAAACTTATGAAATTATTGTTGAAAATCATAAAACGTCTCCAAACCTAATTATACCATACTTACAAACCATCAACAGATGTGAAATTTTAATTATGAGGGTGATTAACCTTGCAGACAACCTGTGAAGTCATTCGAATAACACAATTTATTTCCATTAACACCAGTGTAAAGTTTAAACAAACAGTGTAAATGTATATGTTTATAAAAAATGTTTGAAATACAAGAATACAAAAGATGAGAATTTACCATTGTAAGAATTTGTAAGAAACAGTATTTTAGTAACGTGTAAATGTATAAAAAATAAACATAAAAAAAAGTTTTCAATACAAGATTAAAAATTTACTTTTGAAGAAACCGAAACTGGCATGTAGGAAACTTATGGAATTATTGTCGACAATTATAGTTTTGAAAACTTAACAGACAACACAGCAGGTTAGAAATGCGGGTCATTAGATATACTGGTAATTGACTCTACATGTGTTTACATAAGCAAACGAGATTTAGTTTCCAAAACTTCAAAAGCATCAACAGATGTGAAATTTTAATTATGTGGCGATTAACCTCAAGTTAATCGAATAACACATTTATTTTCCTCCAATAAACCCGGTGTACAGTTTTAACAAAAACTATTTGTGTATCTAAATTAGCACACATACAAGTTTGAAATACGAGTATAAATTGGAAAGACTTGGCCACTAGAAATTTTCATTATGACTTCATTATTAATGATGTTTTATATTAGTAAAACTATAACATGAAATGCTACAAGTAATTATTTTTAAATTTTCCGTATAACGGACTAACACGCCAATCACTATTTACCCCCATTATTTAAGCGAGGGTACAAAAAGATAAAGATGGCTAAGGTTTTTGGAAACGTTGGTTTTCAATCTTTGAATTGGAAAATTTGAATGAAAATTTTCAGTCGGATAAAAATTAATATTATAAAACACACAAATATGCATATCATCAATCTTATAATAACAATAAAAAAGACATTAAAAACATATATGCAAGCACTGTGCTAATAAGTGAACCTTTTCTTATAAGAATCACAAAAATCACATCATCATCATCATCAATAATAATAATAATAATAATAATAATAATAATAATAATAATAAATTTTTAACAAACACTTTTCTGACAAGCAATTTTTTTTGTTGTTATCAGAATGCCATCAGTAAAAGTTTTGAAATGTAGCTTTAAATTTTACTTTACTAATTAATTAAAATACAATAAATTTAAGGAAACTGTGTGGCAAAAATGAGAATTTAGAATGAAGAAACTTTGATAAATATAATGCCCATTTACACAACTTCCATATTTCAAAAATATAAAGGAAAATTTGAATGAAAACATTTACAAAATTTTTCAACTTACAACTGATTTGTTTGTCAGACAGTTACCCATAAAGAGAATGTTTTTGACAATAGAACAAGTTAACCTATTTTTTTCGAAAATTATCACCTGTAAATATTTGGAATATAGACATGACTGATTAGAACGAGTATTAATTCTGAAAATATATCCAAATAAGTTTATTTTCTATTTACACAATTTAAAATGTTAAACATTAATGAGTTCAATGAATTTATTCAAACGTTACAAATGTCTACTTTAAACGAAATCTAAATGTACAACAGATGTGTCTAAAATGTCTGTTATACACAGGAAGGATAATACCCAACAAGGTTGAATTGGGGATGTACATTTCAATGTATTGCACAACAACCTAGAACCTCTTTATTTAATTCATTCCCAACTTTTCTTAAAGTCGTTCTTTCAATGTAAGGATTCATTATAAAAGAGGTACACACATTTTAAATACATCAGAATGATTTCCTTAGACTAAGCTTGTTGGAAAATCATTATAGTTGATATTAAAAACCAACAACCGGTGCAGTACACTGGTAGAACATCAAGACCAAATTGTATACAAGAATCTATAAACAAAGTCAATATATAAAACAGCAAGTCGTGACAGTAGATTAACACATCTTTTATTTATTAAATATCTTCAGTGGTAATATACTCTTTTGCACAGTTCCTTTTAATTCTACTTTAAAACATAAATCCATTTTACAAGTTGGCTAGCTTTAAATTGGAAAATTTGAATGATAATTTAAGGCGGATGAAAACTATAACTAAAAAAATCACCGATATGCATGTCATCACTATAATAATAATAATAATAATAATAATAATAATAATAATAATAATACATAAAAACAGTTTATAATTTTTTTTTGGTCTTATTTCTGATACAATAGTCCGTTTTCCTGTTCTAGTCTGTGATCATGTTTTAAGTCTATTATCATTATCGTGATGATTAGACCTAAACAATTAAATATACCCTTAGGTAAAAAAACAAACAGTATTTTCAACATACAATTTTAACAATTTATGCAATTATTTGAGTGTTACCTAAATACATTAGATATAACAATTCCCATTGTTCTTGTAAAGGTATCCGACCCATAATTGACGTCACCGTTTAATTTTATTGTTCGACCAAGAAAAACAGCTTTATTAAATCAATGTATTGCTAATTAATGATACACATAAAATATCTTGTTTTACTTTGTATCAATGTTACCATTTTTGGTATAAAAGTTAGCTACTCAAATAGTATTTCCGATGTTTGCCGAACATTACCGAGGTCTGCTCCATTGAAAAACAATGGACATCCGGGACACCAAATATGACCACGTGGTCATTTATGGTCCGGATACCTTAAATTCATAACACATAGAAAACTAAAAGAAAGTGTCACTCGTATTGCTTTCAATAATGTAGGAAGATCCACATTTAACTATGTGACTTTGCAGTAAGAAAATAATAAAAACCATGGTGCTTCTCTTCTTGCTCTTAACGTATGAGGATGATTTTATACTTGGGCTTCTTCAAAACGGACACAAAAGATTAGCTAGCCCTACCCATCAATTTCACGTTCCGCTATACAGATAACGTGCTTTCATTGAATAATCCAAAATTCGGTGGCTTTGTCGATCGCTTCGATCCCATTGAACTTTAAATTAATGACACCACAGAGACAGATTGGTCTTCATCATACCTCTAAATATTGACAATGATGCTCGGTTTAGAACTAAAAATTTACAACAAAAGGGTTGATTTTAATTTTTACTATTGTGAATTTTCCATTTTTGTGTGACACTATTCCAACAGCACCTGCATGCATATGGTGTATACATCTCTCAATTGATGATGCACTTAAGAGGTTCCCTGCTGACAGAAAAGCTACTTCACCAGGTTTACGGTGGCAAGATTAACATCATCACTTAGAAAATGTTATGGTCATCATCATGACTTTGTTGACCATTACGGAATATCAAAATATGTCACAAATGACTATTGATTTGCTCCGTTTATCGTAACCACTTTTCCGCCGTCTTATTGGATTATGACTATCCCCCTCCCCGTGATATGACTATTTATCGGAGTTTTACCTGACTGACACGGTGCCACGCTTGCTTACCTTTCGAGAGCACCTGGACTCTTCCCCGGTTTTTAGTGGGGGTACTTATCACTCATTTTTTAGTTTTTGGTTTTTGTGTTATTGTTTTATTGTTGTATCCTCTTTTGTTAAACAATGATTTCGTCTTTCCTTGACTTATTCGCTATTAAATGCTCCCTGTTATCTTCGAATCCATTTTCTTGTTACATGCAGTTAGTAATTTGATCCATAATTTTAAGAGAAAACGATATGGCAACTTACAATGCTTATTATGGGAACCACTTTGTGTTACAACTATTTATTACTGCGATTTTCATAGGAGGTGGGGGGATGACTTACTATTACACCAAAACTTATTCAATTAAAAACCTTAAGATTAAAAAAATACTTGTTTAATTACTTTCCGACTAATGGAAAACGTTTAAAAACTTAAAACTTTAAAAAAAAAATGTCATATTTCTAAACTTTCGTAATAAATTGATTGAATTTTTCACGTCCTCGTGAAAAATACACAATCAATGAAGATAATTTTTGCATTTTATTAAAACTCAAAATTAACACAATATTTTAAAAATACGATATATAAAACTTACCAAATCCGACAAAAAGTGGAAAAAACTTACTATAGATTAGGCCTAGTTTCAGCTAATTCTCTGTTTATATTATTAAAATGTTGAAGCTAGATTAACACCGTCTGTATTTTATTTTTGATATTAAAGAAGGATTACTTCATAAGAATATTACAATATTTTTAGAAATGTGCCCCATGTAGCTATAAATGAAGACAATCCACAAATCAAAGTCCGAGAAACCTGCAAACCTCATAACCAACAACCAAATATTTAGTAACTATTGATATAAACTAGCAGCTGCATTGTTCATGGACCAACAGAAATAAATCAGAATCTAATACATTCA
Organism: Limnoperna fortunei; assembly: GCA_944474755.1. Taxonomy (NCBI): domain Eukaryota; kingdom Metazoa; phylum Mollusca; class Bivalvia; order Mytilida; family Modiolidae; genus Limnoperna; species Limnoperna fortunei. The sequence goes on from OX104116.1 coordinate 73,996,669, forward strand.
CCTTTTTAAGAATGACATAAGATATCATGATAATAACAAGTGAAATATAAATGTTGTCACCACACTTGTTCAACTGCACAGAAATAACATCTTTGTGTATAGCACAAATAACCATCAGTAGGATGTTTAAAAAAGGTGACGTAGCAATATTTTGCATCATTGTTTTCTTTAACTAAAATCTTTTATAAATCATTTAACTCTATTTAAAACAATAGTCATTATTTGAGAAAATAACATCGAAAAATAAATGTCGACACCATCATTGATTAGCTGCATGTGGATATTGCACAATAACAAATATGTGAGGTAACTCTATTTAATCTTACTTTTCTTAAACTAAAAACATAAAATTGTTATGGTTTTGTTTACAAAAATCTTTTCAATGCATTCACCTGCTTAAGAATGACAAAATTCATTTATCTTTAAAATTATGGTTATAATGTGAGAAAATTACAAGTGAAAAATAAATGTCTTCCCCATCTATCCATTAAAACTGGATTATAATTTCACGCCATTTCAGTTTAACAACATTAAACATGCGTAATAATTCCACTGACTTATAGAACATTATACGATGTTTAACATACAGGCAGTGTAAACAAAATGCATCATACAATTCTCTAATTGTAAGATCTTTCACTCCACATTTCTCGTCCTTTGCATCAAGGGTGTTCTCTTTAACAACGAATAAAATACATTGACTGTGTAATGTTTTATAACACACAAAGATGTTAATTATATTGCAAGTTTGCAAAGGAATGAATAAATTTAAAATGATTGTAATGTTTTTGTATTTACAACCTATCAGAAATAAGGACTTCTAATATATATTTAAACGATCATTGAGAATTATTTATAATGACGAGAAATTGCAGTGAAATATATATATGTCGAATTTTAAACAACTTGTTATATGTTTTTACACCACCAACCATTCATCGTCGATCAACATGTGATTTGCAACGTTTTTAAATAAATAAAAAATATTTATTATCGAGTGAAAAAAAGGGGGATGTTGTCTAACAGTTCTTTATGTTATTCATAGGAAATTGGCATTATTAAGCTTTTTTGTTGCAAACACTTATTGTATACAAAACTGTTTAGTGTAAATGCCTTTTTAAGGCACATATGTGTAATAACGAGTGTAATTTGTAAGTACCTCTTTCATGTATTCCCTTGACAACAAAACACTTTGAAAAGTGCATTGCTTATGAAAAGCAACCATTCTATAAAATTGATTAACAAATCTTTCGCCTACAAGTCTGGAAGGTAAATGACATTAAACTCATCATATATTTTTCTTTGAAAACTTTTGATATTTTAGAGCCACATGTCAAACGTAATATAATCTACAATTCTTTAGTATTTTTGTAAACGTGTGAAAAGTAATGAGAAACTCAGAAGTCAAATATTGCATTAAAAATAATAGAAGTTTATATGGTTTCACTTATTTTGAATTATACCGGTCTGAGTTGTGTTTTATCAAATAAGATATGCTATATAGATATCACATAAAAATTTATACAAAAGTGGTTAAGAGATATTGACAATTACACATAAGACGAATTGTATGCATTGTTTGAAAAAAGCCTAAAAATACTTATGTAGATTACCAGGCTAAAATGGAATCTTTATTTTAAAATTAACATGCAATTTTAAAATACAAATTGAAACAGGAAGGTGTTTTAAATCGCATAAAAATGAAAAAAATCTGCACTTAATATAACATGCATCTTGGTGATGAATTTCATTTTCTTTTCATGCATCAAAACGATTCAATTTGAATGCTTGCAAACAAATGATTTCCTAATTATTATACAGACTACCCAAATATTGAAGAAATGTCATACTTATTAATTGTCTTTTTTTGTAATATAATTGTTTAACACTGTTTGTAAAAAAATATCAATGCATGGTTCTAATTGTCTACATGGTCCATTTCGTCTATATATCCGATTACATTGTATTCTCCTCATGTTACACACATTTTGCGTCTTACATTTGATAAACCTGAAATCTAATCTTGATTACATCTAAAAATAGAACTCGTTTTAATTGAGCACCAATTTTTGGGATATTGACAGATAACGATGGTGTGCTTTAATGTGTTCATACACACACTTCATCTAATTAAGAATAAAAGAAAAGAATCAGGAAAATAGGGGTGCGTTAAAAGTGCAAACCACTGAATTCAGTTCAAAAATTTATTAAGAAGTTTTTCTTCACAAATCATCTGTTAAAAGACAAAATGTTAATATTACTATTTCATAGCTCTGATTATTATGTCAATTATAACAAAAACATTTGCTACGCATCGAAATAATGTTCGAAGACAAATTTATGTGTAACAGCACGTGACAGAACATTATAAATAGATTATCTGTCCAAAGGTATTTATAAATCGCCGTCTGATACACTTACACTTTACAATAAAGGATAATAAGTGCCAACTATAATTAATATTAACAACTAATTGTGTTTTTATTATGTTTTTGGTTGTTCTTAGTTAAATTAGTATCTAAAACAACCATTATTAAATTGTTTCTAATACAAATTTAGATAGACTTGTATACTTTAAGACAACTAAAACAAAATCTTTTCTTCCAAACAACTGGAAGCAATTAATGGTAATTACATATAGCTCAACTGTCGAAAAGTATGGATATATTACTGTCCTATACACTTCAATTATAGAAGTCTGTCAACTGTTGTTTATAAAACACTTGATGATGTATTTTTATTTATTTTTTTTGTTTCTATTTAAAATTGAAATATAAGAGAATAATTACAAATACATTATACAGAAATATAGTAGAAATGCATCTTAGTCCATACAAAAACTTAACGAGTCACGATTTTAAAAGATTAGTGGAGGAAAACCACATATGATTTATTAATACATAACTTTAAAACAAAACGCAAAGTAAGCATGTGTAAAGACTACTCACATAAATCTCCTTACAGCCAGAAGCAATTTATGAAAATTGCAATTAAATTATTTGTTGAAAAGTATGGATATATTAATTTCCGATAAAATTAGGCTTGATTGTAGGGTCAAGTGAGTCAACTGTAGTTAATAAAACAATTGATCATGTATATTTATAATTTTGTTTTTTGTTTTCGTTAAAATTATAATGTAAGACAATAATAATAAACGTGTAAATGTATTTCATATACAAAACATAACAATTGAAATATATTAAAAATGCATCATAATTTATGCAAAAACGTCATTTAAAAAAAAGATCAGTAGAGGAAAAACCCGTCACGATGTATAACCCCTAAAAGAATGAATTATGCAAAAAGCTTTAAACATAGAGTAAAGTAAATAATTCAGGAAAACTTGTGTAAAAAAGATGACGTTGACACTACATACCTACATACTGGAACAATATTATGATAATTAAAGATAGATTGACTTTCAAAAAGTACGGATATTTTACAGTCTGATACACTTAAACTTTACAATTAGGGTTACATGGGTCAACTCTATATTTAATAAAAAAACTGATAATGTACATTATTTTTATTTAATTTATTTTAGTTAAAATTAAAATATAAGACAACAATTACCAACATATGTCTTATTTAAAACAGGGGCCTCGGTGGCCGAGTGGTTAAGGTTGTTCGTCTACTATTGATCACGTGGTCTGTCAACACTGAGGTGGATTCGAGTCTCAATGTGGGCATGGTGTACTCGACTCCAATCTTAATTGACAAGGATTGCCAGTTTTCCTACCGAATGTCGGGGGTTTTCTCCGGGTACTCCGGCTTCCTCCCAAATACAAACTAGAGCCATGAAATAGCTGAACAATTATTGAAAGTGGCTTTAAACAATATTCAAACAAACATAACAAAACTTGTTTAAAACATTGAAATGGAAATATATTAGAAGTGCATTATAATCTATTCGTAAACTTTATTGATTTGAGTTACGATTTTGAAACAATTAGTACAAGAAAGTCTCAAGGTGAATTACTCCTACACAATAAATTTTGCCAAAAAGTTAAAAGCATAGAGAAAAGTAATTAATTCAGGAAGATTTGTGTAAAATGGGTTGTTTTGCACAGAAATACACTTAGAATAGACTTTTAAATCTGATAACAGGAGTGAAAGTAAAATGAGGGTGAAATGAAATACCATTCTCTTGCTTAAAAACTAAAATTGGTCTAGACACGGTTCAAACTTAGCATGTTCTATTGTATCTACCTCACATCCCAACTCTCATTCCCCCACGACTTTCTTGTTGACTGTATATTGCTAGGTTGCTTTGCGTAATAGCCAGACGTATCGAAAATCTATCATGTCTTGGTAAATGACGGAAAAATTTTCAGGGAGACCATATCGGTAAAGAGGAGATTGTCTCCATACCTTTAACTGCATCACATTAGTGAAAGTCATACTAAACGATTTTGGAGAACTCCATAATAAAAGACTCCAATAGAAATTTGTTTATTCAACCAAATCTTTACCGAACATTAGAAATCAGTCGAAGGATGATACAAATTTTGTTGTGAACGATGTAAACTATAGTCTGTTATATGGAAAATGAAGAAAATTGTTGAAAAATCTACGTTAATTGATCATTTTGTTTTAATTTGTTTAGTAGACGATGTGAAAATTTAAAATTTTATAGGAAAGCGAAGAAATTTTTTGAAAAAGTCTACTGTTAATTGAAAACATTGTTTAAAATTTTGCTTTATTTTTTTTTATTGTGTTGCAAACGATGTAAAAATTTAAAAAAAATATGTTGTAAAGGAACGCTAAAAAAAATGTTTTATAATCGTGTTGTAAATTGGATACCAAAAATAAAATGTGGTAAACTTAAACATTGTTCAAGGAAAACTTATAAAAAGGTGAAAATTTTATCTTAATTGAAGGAAAACAAAGAAATTTTCAAAAGTTTTTGTAAACTGAAGAAACTGTTTAAAAATGTTATTGTAGGCGATGTAGAATTATAAATGTTTTAAAGTGAAAACGAAAGATTTACAAAAAAAGCTGAATCCCCTTCAGCTTACAATAGAATTGTTCAGAAATGTTCTTCGTTTTCTT